>JACBWW010000044.1:3700967-3728566 GCA_020086605.1 Lanius collurio | reverse complement strand
CAACATCACTTGTTGTTAAGCTCTAACAGTTCCTATAAATGCCACAGTGTTGCCATGGTAACAGTATGTTTTCACAGGCTTTCTGATACGGAAGAACATATCTTTATTCATGATGTTTGGCTGCTACTTTAGTCCCATAAAGCAGGCATTAAATTTACCATTGCTAGCACCACTTCTGTATTCTATCACTATTTTTAGTTAGGCTTTGCAACAGAATGAGATGTTTCGTTTTTTTGCTTTGCTTTTTTATTTATTCTTCCTTTGGACAGGTTTTTTTTACAATTTGAAAATGGTCCCTTTTTCTATAGAATCTTGATTTGAGATTTTCAGAACATTTTTAATAATGCCTTCTAATCAATTTGAATAGATTAAAAAAATACCCCACTTGTGCAAAGTTTAACTACCTGTTAAAAAAAAATCTTGCTGGTATTTTCTGTACTTTTTCTTTGAACAGCAAAGTTGCATAAGCAGAAAGGAGTGACCATAAAACATTATTGTGCATGGAACAGTTGTGTAAAAATGAGATGCCTCTTCTGTTTCTCGGTGCCAGAAGGCTGCACTGCAAATTGCTGCTTTTCTTTCTTAAACATGATTGGCATGAGACAATTTTTTTCTCCTCCTACCTTGTCATTTCAGAGGACTATGCCTTAGGTAGAGTTTTATGCCTTAGAGTTTTTTTTTTTCCTGTAGTTTTTTCTTCTGTTTAGGATTCCAAGCTCTATCTGCCTGTTGCCAAAACTTTCCTTCTCCCAGGAAGGGTCATTGTCAGGTGTAATCAAGCACGAAGACATGCTGCAGTGGCCCAGGTAACAAAATATAAAATCAGAGCTTTAAATCTGTTGAGGACTTGTGATTTCTATTTAATCTCTCCTTTCCCCATGACTAGTTAGCAGGCTAGCTGGTAAGAATATTATTTTTCGTTATTGTATTTCTTACTGTAAACATAGACCAGTCACTTCCTTTAATGTGAAATCACATCCATTAACCCACCCTGAGTGGGCTGTGCACAAAAATGCAGCTTATTTCCCTGAGGTACTCTGGTATGTTGGCCCTAGATATCTCACTAGCAATTATTTTAACACAGTGTAAATTTACCATATGATGCAATGCTCTCAGCTTTTCTGAGCTTCTCTCTGGACCATATAGAAAATGAGTGTTATTAAAGCAGGATAATGCTTGTGTACACAGTAATTAAAATGAAAGGTTTGAGTTGGGCACAATATAAAGTTCTGTGGAATTTCATTGATCGTTCTGTGTGTTGCTGGTTACATAGCAGCAGGCACACAAATAATAAACAAAATCACAATTTGCTAAATATAGCCTCAAGAATGGCATAGACAGAGAAACATCTTGCCTGAAAGAAATGGATAATGCAGAAATACCATATACAGCAGTATATCAAGACTAGGAAGTCTCCAATGTGTTTAGAAAATACTTATTTATAACTAAAATCTGGAATGACAAGATTTCTAGTAGCCAAGGTACAGCATGTTTTGTCTCAGCACTGAACACTGATTCAGCAGTCCTTGCTAGGCTCCTTGTCAACACTTGGTACTGATATCCAAGATAAGAATTCACAGTTGAATGGCACAAACTGCACAGAAATCCCTACGTAGCACTCGCCATGGCCCATGTAATTCTCAGAGTAAAAAGTCCTTGTCTTAATTCTCTTGAGAAGTGTCTGGGAGGTTTGGGTTATCCTAACATTAAAAGGTTGTATCAGCATTAGAGGTGAGAAAGGATTTTTTTTTTTATCTGCACATTAGTATCAGCATTATCAGAAGCTGTTGATAAACATAGAGTCACAGACTCAGTTCACCAGACGTGCCCTCCCCAGTGCAGGGCAGAGAATTACCAGTGCCCTGGACCTTCTGGCTGCAACAGAGCCCAGGATGTGCTTGGCTGCCTTCACCACAAGGGCACACTGCTGGCTTTATGTTGTTTTATTCACAGCAACACTGGTGAGTCATTCCAAGTGCACTCTCTTGCAATGACACTGGAAGAAGATCAGCTGCCTGAAGTCTGCTCTCATGGAGGTTAATTTCTGGGGGAATGTCTTTCACACAGGCCAAATTAAATAGTAGGGGAATTTTGTCTTTGAAATTTTCATCTGCAAGTTCTCAAATTAAAAATCCAGAGAACTGATTGCAGGTAATCTAATTTACTTCTTTTTCTTTTTGTAGAGAAGAATAAGAAAAATAACTTGATTCAGTAATGGAAAATAGGAAAATAATCTATTTGCTTTTGTTTAAAGCCTCTTTCAAATCCTCCTTGTAGTTCTTACCTGTTCCAAGCCCCATCCCCTACCAGAAAAAAAAAAAAAAAAAAAAAAGAAAAAAAATCAGAAAGAAATATGAGAACAGAATAAAAAGCCCTTTTCTGCAATCAATTTCAGTGGTTCCTTGGGCATGCAAGAATAGTTCCTTTTTTAGTATTGGTAGCTGAAAAAGGAGGAGTACTGACTTGCAGTTCATTTCTTCTTCATAAAGCCATTTGGTAAATCCTTTCTAATTACTTGAACACCTAACTATGTTCCTTACTCTAGTGTAGCTCATTGCCTCTCCCTGTACTCTGCTTGATTGTTTTAGACTATTTTGTCACCAACAGCATTAAAGCTATCCAGTGCCAAGGTACTAAGTACCAACTCATGGCAGAACTGACCTTTTCCACAGCAGAATAGGAGAGTCTCCCATGTCATGGTTTGATGAGTGTTGCCTACACACCTTTTCATTTCTGGAGATGGCTTTTGGAAGCAAGGACTAATGGCTGCTGAAATGCTAAGTCACCCAGGAGTAATTGTGAAACTGTTTTTCTCACCCTGTCAGACATCTATTTCTGAATATACTAGAGACTTTTGGACAGGTTTCCTGATTTTATTTATCTAGAAATAGTGTTTCAGCACTTCCACTCTGTTTATACTGTTTAGACTATTATGGATGCAGTGAAAGTGCCTTTCTGTATATGAAGAATTACAGCTACCATCCACAGTTTGAATAATAGCTTTTCTAAAAAGAGAGAACTGTATTGGATGAGGCTAGGTCCACATACCTCAATTTTAAGAGAACCAATGCTTTTCTTTTTCCTCTACAGATCCTCTGTATTCTTTTCTTTTGGTTTTTTTTTTTTTTCCAGAGAAAACAAGAACATACAGAAATATTTTTTGAAAAGCTTTCATTTTCTGCTACTTTTCTTTCAGAAGTTTGGAAAAGGAGGGGAAGAGATAGAGGTGCCTATTTCTCAAATCCTTCCCAAATTCGAGAATAGGGTCAAGAGGCAGTGTCTCAGTTAGGACTCACCTTTTGCCTCATTACTTGTGAAAATTAATTATTCCTCTGGAAAAGTTATTTTGAAATCTATAAGCCCTCCACAGAAAAGAAAATTTCATCTCAGTAGAATCATGATACAGGAAGATCAACAGCCAAACAAATACACTGTGAAGCAGAAGTTACTAAGAGAGGGTGGTCTGTTCTCTGGGCTGCTGTTGTAATTCAATTAAGTTTATTAAGCTTTTTATTGATCTAGAACACTTTCACAGCTTCAAGTTCCAAAATCAAGACAAGCATTTCGGATCTGTATTTAGACTTTGCTTCTTCCAGGACTACATCTGATTTCACTGATACCTTATGGGTAAAGGAAGTTCACCTAAGGTCAGCTCTGTGCGGCTGAGTCTGTGTGTCCTCAGCTTCAGGCTCTATCACACTGAATGCAAAATATATTTTTAGAGATTGAAATCCCATCGGGGCGTAGGGTGTGGAGGTGAGAGCACATAAGGGACTTTCCACAGGGTAGTTAGAAGACAAAATGCACCTCCTGCCACCTGAAACCCTGCTTGCTGTAGATTCAGGAGCAGAGCTGGACGTGCTGGGCATTACAAACCCAAAAGTCATAGCATGTACAAAGCCTAAAAGACTATGAAAGCACCCCATTTCTTTCAGAAAAGATTGCCTGCCTTCTAAAAAAATGGTCAAGAGTTGCTCTTTGTAGTGACAAAATGTTTACTATGGAGGGCTTTTGTATGGGAGCTCTGACAGTGTTTTCTGTCAGGGTTATCGCAGAGGTGCGAGCACTGGCACTCTGGTATTCTAGTTCACACCTCTGGTCCTTTGAATTGTGCACAATAAAATAAAATTGGACTCTGTGCTTGATGAGAGAATCGAGGACAGTACAAACTGATGGCTTACAACAATGGGTACTTGATAATTAAAATTATGAGTTCATGCAACTTGCAAGCAGTTGAGCACTACTGTTAGAACAAAAAATCCCTTCTCCCAACTTTCAATACCAGATCAAGCAATCTCTTTTGCACCTTGATAAACATTAAGAAACAATTACTTGATTGTTTGTTTTTACTAGCTCTATATAAATAAACTGCAGGCTTGTTCATAGATCTACCAGAGTGTGACACAGTACAGACTGCCAGCTTATGGCAGAATATATCAGAAGCAGCATGAGTCAGGAAGAAAAATGCTTTGGGAAATAAGCAAAAATCCTCATTTGACATGTGCATGTGCAAACAATAAAAACAGAGGCAGAGGTAAATACTGAGTCTTGTGCTCTGCACACTGTGGGCATTACATAGGTGTGAAGGGGCAGGGAGCAATTGTAGACAGTGGTTATGAGACCCTAACCTGGAAAAAGTGAACCATTTTGCTCTTAGCTAAAGGCTGCAGGAACATGGAGCTGCTTTTGATGCTTCATTGCAATGCTAAATTTGATGGAACATGAGAAAGTCCCATTTTAGAAAGCAGCTATTTCTAGTCTAGCTTTAATTAGTTGTCTTATTCCATGTGAAGCAGAGTCCATTTCAGGCTATTCATCTGCATATTTCGGTTTGCCAGTAAAAAATCATGCACAGAAAAAAGCTCATCATTTGTGGAAATTGTTCCTGTTCTTGTCTAACATAGCAAGAGCTCAGAGTACAGCTTGTTTTTCCTCTGACCCTCTTCTGAAGCATCACCCTTATTTATGATATCTGATTCAGCCTTGCTGAAGCGCAGTATAAAATTAAATCCAAGCTAAACCATTTCTGCTATAACTATTCTGCCTGGGAAGTGTGTGGGGCAGATGAAGAGCATTCTATGGAATCAGACATAATGAGGCACTTCGGGTGGCTCAGATGGCATAGTCAAGGCTTGAACATGAAATGTTCATTTATCACTGGGGTTTGTGCAGATCAACCAACCTGGCATCAGGAGAGTCTCAGCTCCTTCAACATTAGATGAGTCTGTTTGATGACACAGTTTTTAGAAGATTTATAGAAGATTTGTCATAAAAATAAAGCCAAGTCAGTCAACTTCAATTTGGGAGAGAAGGGTGCCCCAGAGGGATGATGAAAAAATGGACTTTTTTTCATACTGTGTCAATAACCTTTAATAATGTTCCAAGAGCTGGTACCTCCATAATGTAAGCAAGAGAATAACTGTGATTTTTTGTGAGTACTTGTATGAATATTGATTCAATTTCTGGATCTGAAATTTAAAAAACTGAAATAAAATAGTGGCTCGTAAAGTTTTTTTTCTCTTTCTCTCCACCTAAAAGTAGAATTAAATTTGTATATTATAAGTAATCTGCAGACATACTGCAGTAACTTAAAATGCTTAGTACAATTTCCCTGTATTAAACTTTTGATAACCTCATTATTAATAATATTTAGGCAGCTAATTTGAGTTATTTTGTATACCCAGTATTTTACGTTTTCCTACTTTTAAAAAATTATAAATAAAACAGATCTTTTGACATTCATGATAACTTGGAAAACAAGATGTAAGAAATTTCCAGTGGATCTGATCCATTTATCTTCTTCGTCTGGTGCTGTTGTTTAATTCGTGTGTTTCTCCTCCACATTATAATGATGATTATTCACATCTGCAACATATTAGTGTGTTAGATATACGCATAATAATCAGATAACGAAAACTTTGAAATGAAAAAATATGTCCAGTGAGGGGGTTTTTTTTGTGTAATTAACGTCTATCTTTAGATTATTTTGTAAGGATTGAAAAATATAAGCACAAGCCTATAAATTTGGTAAGTTACCCAACTTTCAGTCATCACAGTGCTGGGTGTTGCTTACAAATTATTCTGACTTTGGGGCTATATTTGGGATTGGGGCAGGCTTTGATAAAACTAAATACACCATCCTAACATACGTGAGGCTGCTTCAACTATTTCCTAGCTGATTCCTACAGAACTGCTCACCTCAACTTGGTGTAAATGTCAAAGACTGTTTTGTGACCTTTTTATGACATGGCTGACTCCCGTTCTTCTTTACTAGGATATTTTAACAACTCAAGATTTATCCTTTAGAACCAGAAGTATTTTAAGACATATAATTGGATCAGTGCTGGCATCTCTTTGCTTTCCTACCATGATATCTGGCTAAGGAGTCCCTGAGCCTGTCATTTAGCACTTACAACAGTTTGAGGAGAACTTGAGGTGGAAAATATCACTTACTTAAGACTTTTTTTCCATCTTCCTGGTAGTATAGCCCACTGGTATCTCCTTTGGTGCACAAAAGTGCAGCTAGATTGGCTCAATTTCTCCACATCTCTCTATAGCCCCAAGGAACAATTTTGTGTGTCAATATCTGACATAGCCTATGCAATACTGCATCAGCTCTACCTCACTGCCAAGCACACACCTTTGTCTTGAGGCTATGAGGAAAGTGGTGAGAGCCTGTACTCCTACTTAATCCTCCTGAGAGTAGGAAATGCCATGAATCAAACGTGTCAGGCCTGGACCAGGCCCAGGAAGCTCACAATTGTTATTAGAGTCGTGCTCCTCAGTGCCCACTGCAAGTGAAAGGATGAGCTTGAAAACACAGCCCAAAGAGTGGGAGGGAAGACCTGCAGGGACAGGTCAGGATTGCCCAGGTTGAGACTGAGCTGACCAAATGAAGTTCAACAAGGGAAAGTGCTGGATTCTGCCCCTGGGGTGGGATAACGCTGGGTGTGAGGACAGACCAGGGAATGAGAGGCTGGAGAGCAGTGCCAGGGAAAGGAACCTGGTGGTCCTGGTCCCGGGGCACCAGGCCCAGCACGGCTGGCCAGGCCGGGGAGGGATTGTCCTGCTCTGCCCTGGGCCGGGGAGGCCTCACCTGGAATATTGTGTGCAGTTCTGGGCATCACAGGGTAAAAAAGGACATTAAACTATAAGGGACTGTGCAAAGCATGGTCATGGGGTGGTGAAGGGCCTTGAGGAGAAGCCATTTGAGGAGCAGCTGAGGGGAGTTGGTCTGTTCAGCTGGAGAAGACTGAGGGCAGACCGCACTGCAGCTCTGCAGCTTCCTCGTGAGGGGAAGAGGAGGGGCAGCTCTGAACTCTGTGGTGACCAGGGACAGGACCCGGGGAATGGCCTGAAGTTGTGTCAGGGGAGGTTTAGGTTGGAAATCAGGAAAAGGTTCTTCCCCCAGAGGGTGGCTGGACACTGGACCAGGCTCCCCAGCAGGGAGTGGTCGCAGCACCACCTGGACAGAGTTCAAGAAGGGTTTGGACAATGCCTTTGGGCACATGGTGTGATTCTTGGTGATGCAGGGACAGGAGCTGGACTCCTTGTGGGGCTCCTCCAACCTAGCATATTCTGTGATTCTGTGACATGAGACCAGAGCAGCCAGGAGAACAAGGCAGGCACATCACTCCTGCCAGTGACCTCTGGAGGGAGGGGAACTGTGCCATGGAAAATTGCTTTGGTACATTTATTTCAGCAGTTTCTCTGAACATTCATTTCTTGTAATCTCAGTTCATGTTGGGCTTTCTATTATCTTTTTAAGCTTTAAGGATGAGATAAAACAAAATTCTTAGAGGGTAACCTTGGCCTCAGGGGCAAAGGCAGCAGACATCTGCGGCCACAGTAGAGAACATTGTCCAGGGTGGTAGCATTGTATATGTGCTACTAATGGGAGATTTCTCCTCATGCTCTCCTTGGTTTTCAGCTTCTCCTTACAAAGTGTAAAACAAATCATGGCACATCTGGACTGTAAGTATGGGCTATTTAATGTTCCCATTGAGACAGAATTTCTTTGCCAGCTTTTGACATTTAAAGACTAACTAAATTTCAAATTTTCCTGAGCAGAAAATTCCATATTCAAGCACAAATGATTACATCAGAAGGGCAGTGATTTCAGTAAACCCACTAAATCTGGCTTTATTTACCATTTAGGTAAAGGTCTCTATAATGAATTAGACCAAAAATTAAAGAAAAAATGAGATATACTAGTGTAAACTGGTGCCGTTGCTTACTGGTGTAACTATGACCTAAATTACTTTTGGCAGTAGGCTAAACATGGAAGGGATGTAGGAAAAAGTCTTTGGCTCATGCAGATTGGTTTGATCACCCTTCCTCACAGTCGTGCTCATGTACTGGTGATAAAAGTGGTTTCATTCATCATTAGTGAATGAATTAAATATGATTATAATCATGTCAGTAACACTTCAGAAACATGCATTTCTGCTAAAGAATGAAAAACTGACCACTTAGGCTATGGAACAGTTGCATGACAGTGTGCAAAACAAATGTGTGTGTGTGTTGTCAGCAGGATGGTTGATTTGAAACAATACATTTAACTGGGTGCAAAAGTTAAGGAGCAGTACATGATTGCCACATGTTCCCATGACTGGGTGGAGTGTACAGGATCTCCCTGGAGGGGGTCAGAGATGCTTTTAAGAAAAGGGTTAATTCTCTGTTGTGAGGAAAAAAAAAAAAAAAGCAACAGAAAGACAGGAAGCACAACCAGAATGAAAGAAAAGAGAAATCCATTTTACACGTACCAAACCTGACATGTACACACACACACAAAAAAAGAGTGTGGAGTAACAGTGCGACATCAACACAAAAAACCCACAGGAAACACGTGGTTACACTGAGAGATCTCACTCCATCATTGCAAACCATTTACTTTTCATTACCTGAGTCCTACCAGTGCCTAAGCACCATTTTAAGTTCCACCTGCTCTTGTAAAATGGAAGTTCAGCATATGTAGTGGTGCTGGTTATTTATGATTTGTTTGCCAAAGAACTGCAGGGTGCTGAAGGGACAGAGGTCCTGTTCTGTCTTGTGTAGAACTGGCTGTTTTAGAAAGATTAAAGGTTGCTTCCTATTTCTTTGGGCGTATCCTTTCATTTGAGGAGAGTTTGTTTCCTGTTCTTTTTGTTACAGAAGAGTTTAAGCAAACTAAGCACTCTTTAGAGTCCATACCATCTTTAAAAATGCAAGCCTGTGAAGTTGTGAGATGTTTCTCAAATCACAAATGATTATTTGTATTGGGAGCTGTGAGAGTTATCTCTGTGGTAGCTGCTTCTGGCACGCCCTGTCTGCAATGGTGATGGTTGAGAACACACAGGATGCACAGCACTGCCTGTGCTCTGATACCTGTTAAGAAGTTTAGTAAGAAAGGATTTTAAGCCTCTTGCATTAAAGGTTTATCTTAAGGAAAAGTTCCTGCTTGGAGTTCTCCATAAATGCCACCCAAGAACTTTATGGCATCCATAAGGGTGTTTCCTTCCCTGTGAACCTTTTATCTGAGGTTGTACATCTTGGAATTATGGAATTGTCCAGATTGGAAAAGACCTCTGAGATTATTAAACCCAGCCATTAACTCCACACTACCATTTTCACCACTAAACTCAGTGCCCCAAGTGCCCCATCCATGTGTTTTGAAACTTCCAGGAATGGGGATTTCACCACTTTCCCAAGGCAGCCCCTTCCAATGCCTCACCACACTCAGGGAAGAAAATGTTCCTAAAATCCAATCTAAACCTTACTGGCTCGATTTTCCTCCTTTCCTGTCCCTTGTTCCCTGGAAGCAGAGCCCGACCCACCCCAGCTGTCCCCTCCTGTCAGAGAGTTGTGCAGAGCCACAAGGTCCCCTCTGAGCCTCCCTTTCTCCAGGCTGAGCCCCTTTCCCAGCTCCCTCAGCTGCTGCTGGGGCTCCAGACCCTTCCCCAGCTCCGTTCCCTTCTCTGAACATGCTCCAGCCCCTCAATTCCTTGTCATGAAGGGCCCAAAACTGACCCTGGAATCTGAGGTGTGTCATCAGCACTGCCCTGCTCCTGCTGCCATGCAATGGCTGGGACAGACCAGGGGCCATCCGCGTCCTTGGCCACCTGGGCACCCCTGGGCTCGTGTCCAGCTGCTGTCACCAGCACCCCCAGGGCCTTTTCCAGCCCCTTTTCCCCAGCCTGGAGCTGCAGGGGGCTGAAGGGACCCAAGGGCAGGACCCAGCACTTCCCCTGGCTGTAGCTCACCCCGCTGGCCCCATCGCATGGATGCAGCCTGTCCAGCTCCCTGTGCAGAGCCCTCCTGCCCCCAGCAGATCCACACTGCCACCCAGCTCGGTGCTGTCAGACACTGAGGGGCGAGTGACTGACACTCAATCCCCTCCTCCAGGTCCTCAATGAAGAAATTAAACAGGACTGGCCCCAGTACAAAACCCTGGGGAGCTGCAGTGGTGTCCAGCCGCAGATGGATGTCCCTCCACTCCCCACCACTCTCTGGCCTGGTCATCCAGACAGTTCTTTACTCAGAGAACACTTGACCTGTTCAGGTCATGAGCAGCCAATGTCTCCATAAGAATCCTGTGGGAAACTGTGTCAAGGATTTTAATAAAGGCCCCACAGAGAACATCCAGAGTCTTTCCCTCATAACCTAGATGGATCACCTTGTCATAGAAGATCAGACTGATCAGGCAGGACCCGCCTTTCCTAAATCCAGGCTGTCTGGGTCTCATCTCCTGGTTGCCCTTCACATGTCAGCAACGCAAGCTGATTTTTGCAGCTGCTAGTAAGAGAAATGTTAAAACACATGCCCAGCTGACACAAAGGGTTTCTAAAAAAAAGCATGTTCAACCACAGGGTAAGATACACCGATAGCCAGCTGGGAGGAAGAGAGTGAAGAGACGTGTGGGTGGCAGGGATATACTGACTGATTGACCTTGCATGAGGTTCCCTAGAGCTTGGAGGATTGCTCTGCAATGGTGAGGGATTGTTAGGAAACGTGAGAGAAGGGTGTAAGAAGGAAGTTTGTAAAGTAGAGGATATGAGAGCTCACCACCGCTAGCTACAGCAGTGGGTTCTGTCTGACCAAGACTGACTCACAGCCTTGCTGTTTTTAAGCTGGAGTAATTGCAGATGTCTCTGATTCTTAACAGAACATATTTAGTCCTGGAAGGACAGAGGGAAAATGGGTGGCATGGGCAGATACCTGCATGTAAATTGAAATTTCTGGTGTTCTGGTTCTTTATTCATGGGACTGCCCACTCAAAGTAGGCAGTTTAGGAGAGAAAAAGTTGTTTTGGGATGCTCACTACTCCTAGGAAGGAATTTTCCTGAGACATTCAGAAGTAGTACAGAGTTGCTTGATTTTTCTTTCTTTTTTTTTTTTTTTTTTTTTTCATAGCATCAACAGGAAAGGCAGACTCCAGGAGAAGTTACGGTCCCAAATCTACTAGAGCCTAAGGATGATGAAGGTCCCACAAAATGGTGCCTTGTAGTAGAGACTAGTCAAGGTCCAGCTCTTGGAAGAAAAAAGGCTGTGGGATCTTGAGATCCGGTCAGGTTTGCATGATGTGAGGCAGCTGCGGACACTGAATGTCTGTAGGAAGACACCAAACTGAATATAGAGATCCAGTGTGTTGTGTTCCACTAAACAGAACCAGGCTTCGCCCAGATGGAGATGAAAAATAGTGCCCTATACCTTACAAACTCTTACAAAAGGTCTGCTGTGCTCTACCTAAAGCTGGAGCTCATAGAGCTGATCTGCTGACTGCCTCACTGGGACCTGTGCTTGGCTGTTCTTTTGCCTAATCATTTCAGGTTTGTGTGCCTCCTTCTTCTGTGTGCTTCACACTTAATTCACAAGTGGCTAAAAGCCAGTTCCTGTGAGAACTTAGTCCCTCTGCAGACGTTCTCAATTATTTATGCCTTTCTTCAACACTGAGTCTATTGTTCTTCTGCCCTGTCTGCAATGAATCCTTGTCTCCTCTGTATGAGGAGTATTCTCTGTTATACAAGGTTGTTCAGTTTTTTTTTCTTCTTTTTTTGCAATAGCTGGTCTCAAATTACCAAAAAGCTAGACAGTTTTTGTAGGTGATGATTTAAAGAGATCTTATTTGGAGCACATAACTATGATGCAGTGGGCAGAGTAATAACCTTTACAGGAAAGAACGTACGTGGGGGAAAGGAGTGACTGATGCCCCACTAAGCTGCAAACATTTGCTAAGCAGATTCTTCACAGAAAATTAATATAGTGCTCCAAATCCCAGTTGTTTTAAGGGTAGAAATGCTGATTCTATTTTCTTCTGCTTTCATCTGTACGCAGTATCTATTTTCACTTATCCTTATAATATTCTCCACAAGTGACTAGGTCTATCTCTACCTTTCTTAATTGTTTTAATTTATATTTTTTCCATCTTTTGTCTTGAAAATGTTGGGTTTTGTTCAGCACTGGGCCATTCTTCCTATGCCTACTAGCAGGCAAGCTTGTTATTGATCGCATATGGTGCTTCTGCTGTGACTTTTTCTCAGAATTGTCTGTCAAGGTTTTGCTTGATCCTGTTCAACATTGATTTCTACACTGTGCTCCAGCTGAATGTAGAACATTCCTCTTAGCTGTTGTATTACAACTTTTCCTATTTCATTCTTCTCTTTAAATAGTTCGTTTAGTCTTACCCCTCTCATTCAATCTGGTCTCGTTGCTTGTCTTCAGATAACTTCCTTCAGCTGCTTGTTAGCTTTTATTAAAATTTCTATAAAATGTCTTCTTTGTGTTTAAAACATTTATGGAAATTTTCTACTCTATTCACATTGAGTCCTTATCTAACCAAACCATCCTTCCTTCTCCTGTCTTTCTCAGATTAAAAACTGAGGGAGAAAAAACTTGACAGGACATCCGTTTTTTCACAAAGGATTTTTTAAAAAAAGGAAAAAAAATCACATGCATGTTCTACTGGACAATGTTGAAAGTCATCTTAGGAGAGCTTTAGACAAGGACTAGTGATACAGATGGCAGAAGGTACAACAGGATGGTAAATGCACACAAATAGTATTTTAGGTTAAAGGTTATCTTTCCTTCTATTTTCTTAGTTTTAATTAGTGAACTATTAGTAGTTGTCTAACAGTTTCTAGCAGGGAGCCTCCTATTTGAGGAATTCTGCATGTTGGTTAAAGGAATATGCTATATATGGGTCTTTTTCTGGGTATTGCTTCTGTCTTTAAATCTCTAAAAAAAATTATGAGGTTATCCTTTTTCTGCAGATATTACTAAGTTAAGTGAGTCTTACATAGACAAAGCAGAAAGGGAAGACTATTATTTTGTCCACAGTCATCAAAACCAGGCAGAATTCTTGGCACATATATATACAGATATGTTTAATAATAGGGTTTTGAGGGTAATTCTTGCAGCTTTTGAAACCAGTAAAGTTGTCCAATAGACAAAATTGGTTAAATCTTAGTGTAGCTAAGACTGAAATTCTCCATCACAACATTTCCAGTTTGCTTATTTTGCCATGTAGAGGGGTGAAACTGTTGAATTTGAGTGAGGGTGTACGTTTCTTAAGTAACTCTTGGCCTTACTCTGTGCCAAAGCACAATATTCAAATGAAGAATCAGAGCACCTTAGAGTAAGAAACCAATCATAAATCATATTAGGATGCTCCTCTAAGAGTCCAACTGTTTATTTTTCAAGGTTGAGATATGGATGGACAAACACTTAAAAATATCTGCTCTGTTTGCAAATAACAAGTGACAATTTTTAATTAGTGTTCCTACATATACAAGCTGGTCTAAAAGGACACATAACTTTCTAAGCCTTTCAATTTTTTTTACTTTCTAAAAGCACTCATGCTTGACTGCGATATAATTCCTTCTGGGTTCTTTGCCTGTTGAAATTAGCAAAAATTTCAGGTGATTTCTTTTAGCTTTCATGGAGGGTGGTTCTCTCACTTTCCACCTATAGGTCTGTAATGTGTTGGTGCTTTGCAAAGGTGTGTTTACAGTTTTCATAAATACACTTGCTAGTGAAATGGAAGAGCAATGGCTGCCTGGAGCTGTGTCTGAATAGAACTCTGCACATAGGAAAAGCCTTGCCCATTGTTAAAATTGCTGTCAAAAGTGTTTTCAAAGGTGGAAAAGGCACTGATATCAATGCTGTAAAAGTGTATGGTATTTTCTTGCCCGCAGCAAACAAATTGTGAACTTGTTGTTGTAGGCTCAGTCTGTTTTGCTGCTCTAAACTGTTGTTTTTTAGCTACTGAAAACCTTATGGTGAAAAGTTCATAGCATGATGACAAAAAAAGAGGAAGGAGGTGAATGTTGTTTTGTCCTAAGTGAATCTGAAAGTTTCTTCTGCACCTCTAGATTTCAGTAGTTTTATTGCTTTATTTCTTTCTAGTCATTTGGGAAACTTGGCTATGAAAGCAAGGAATTAAAAAGCTGTGATTTCCCCCTACAATCTGGATAAAAGCACTGTTCTTTTCTAACTCAGATTGTAGATTTGCTTCAACTACAGTAAAAAGAAGCCTATATGCGAGGAACCTTGAGATCCCTGTGTTTTAGGAGGTCAGGGAGGCAAGCTGACAAAAAGAACTTCTGATTCAGACACTAGCTCTTCAGAAAATTTCATTAATTGCCTGGGTTTCATGCATTTCCTTTTATATAAATCTGTTTTGAAAATGAACTTCAGCCTGGTTGCCTTGAAGCTGGGGGGAGAAACCATTAATTAGCAAGAATAATGTAGTAGAGTTTAACAACATAGAAGTCGATTAGGTATTAATTCATTGAAATACAAACAAAACCCCTGAAAAGTTAACCAAAATGGGTGGAAAGGGGTGGGAAAGGGCGGGAAACAAGACAATGTTTAATTCTTATAATTTGCTATGAAGACATGGAAAAATACCATGCCCAGCACATGCACTCAGCAGAAATCTCTCTTTAGACAGAGGCACAGGGGAAAAAATGTTGTCTGTTGAGCTAACACATTGCTTAACCAAGATTTCATAAGCAGAATTCCTCCTTGCCACTTGGAGAGTGATTAAATTTTGGCTGAACACATCTGTCTATTGTAGAAACCTAAGCTAAGAAACTAAGCTTCTGCAATTACGTGACCTGTCTCCCTTGATTACTAAGATGTTTTAAACTTTCAATGGATTTGAAAATGGGGCCAAGAATCTTGTAGGTAAGTTTCCAAAGAAATAGAAGGTAGAAAAGAGAGAGTGTGCTAATTAGGGCATCCCATTTAATACCACATCAGTGTGAGTTCTTTTCTATGCAGGCATCAGCAAGACTTAATCACAGTAATGTAGATCAGAGAGAGATGTCAATCATTTAGATCAACCCTCCCTTACTGTCTTTTCATCTGTGGCAGGGAACTCTCTGAAGAAAATCATAAAAGAATCAGAAAATGTTGGTGGGCAATAGGAGAGTTATGAGTTGGAATTCCTGAGGTGCAAGTAAAAAGGAGAAGTAATGAAGGCTCATTTAGTTTTGCTGTCTCAAGAACATGTCTATTGAAGTCAGTCTTCTGTTTGTAACAACAAATTAGAGATGTCTTTTCAGGTTTTAAACTGGTAAAAGAACTTTAAACTTGTCTTTGGAGTCACTTTTAGCCTATTTGATTTCAGTAAATTGTGAACCACAGCCCATGTGTTCTCAGCTGGAGCCTCCAAGCTCCTGAGTGAAAACAGAAGCAGTGCTAGGAGGATCAATCTTAGAAATTAGTGAGCTCCACTCATAATAGAAATCCTAGCAATTGTCCTTTATTTTCTAGGTTCACAGTGAAAACTTGCACCCTCTCTCTGGGAGGAGAAGCACTTCGAGAGGAATCAGTTTCTCCTTGCTAATAACATAAGTAGCAACTAAAGTGAGTTAGAAACTTCTTCAGTCCTTGTTCATCTCTCACCTGTAATAGCACAATCTGAGTTTAAGTCAATACCTGGATTAATTAATCAGAGAAATAAATTCCATTTCTCAGAAAAAAAAAAAAAAAAAACAAAAAACACCAAACCCCAAGGGTGTACAGACCTGAGGACCACATGACAAGAAACATTTGGCAGACACTAAATGGATGAGTATAGCCATAGCTTTTGAGAAAAAAGTCTGAGTTATACTTACTTCTTTAATGTTCTGGACTTAAAACTGCAGAAATTCAGAATGGATTCCATGGCAAGTCAGCTGTTTTTGTAATATTTAAAAGTACATCTTCCAGAGAAGTTTTTATTTACTTCAGCCATATCTATATTCTTCAAGCAGTTTTTGGATTATCCTGTGTCCTTTTAGATTTTGAAGGTCAAGATAAAATTTGCCAGTATCTTGATTTATATTGTCAAATATGATTTAGATGTGTAAGCAGAATCTGAAAGTTTCCATTCTCTCTCAGCCATCTTTGAAATACTCTGTGTTTAGTCAGAGCAAGCTAAATAATCCAAATTTTACAGTGTTTCTGTACTTTTGTAGCAGTTTTCACTGTATTGATTAAAACACTGCTGGGTTGGAAATAAATGTTTGTAGGCTAATATGCTTGTAAGTAAATATGTTTGTGACATGGTAGGGCTAACAGAAACTAGAGATGGTAAAGAGACTTGATGGATTATGCTTCTAGGCTCTAAATACCATTTAGAATGCCAGTCTTGAGCTTATAGCTGACCTGCTTATCTTGTGTGACCCACAGATGGTGCCAGCATGTCACAGATAACCATCTTGTGTCAGAGCTGGGATCATTATTGGCACTTGTCAGGTGGCTTTCATCCTGTGTCCCTGATAAGTGAAAGGGCTTATCCGTGTGATGTTCTGATGGTGTTCACTTGACAGAAATTGATCAAAGCACTATGAATAGTGGATGCTGCTTTGGGTATTTGGTATCTATTTTGGAGCAGCATGATGATCAGCTTGGTGGCAGACCACCACAATGTTTATGAGAGGACATTCCTGAAGCAAATTTTCACTTCCTTTTTGTGGAAGTAGAGCTGTGCTGCACCTGAAGATTCTTTGGTATGACAGTAAAGATACACCAGAAACCCACAAATGAGCTTGGAACAAGAATGTGCAGCACAAAAGGTGCCAGAGGAAAGCAGGGGTAATAAATACTGAAAGCTCTGACATCTGCAGCTCATTGTGTCCTTTGAAAACAAGGCTAATGTCCTCATCAGAGAAGCCGCAAAAACTGGATTCCAGCATGTTGAATTGATGGGAGATTTCATCACTGCATTCAGTGGGAAGAACAAGTAATATTGCCGAGGGCTTGCAGTCTGTTAGAGTCCCTCTGTTTTTGTCCAAATGTGCTCAGTGGAGCTCAGGTGATAACAGGCAGAAATAAGAATATTCTGAGGGGCATGTGTGCTTGCAGCCTGAAGTAGAAAAGTTAAGGCTTGATGGTCTGTGCCAGGATTTTGATAAGTGACTCACCCTAGGAGACCCTGCGGGCACAGTGAAGTCCTCTGTTGCTAGTTCATAGTTACATCTTGCTGAACACCAAAAATATTAGACACCAATTTTGCCTTATCTATGGATTTTTAGTGATGTTACTGAAATAATAAGAAATTAATGAACCCATGTCAATTCCCTGTGGGTTTTGAATCCATTTTGCTGGATTCCGAGAATGCTTTTATGAGGACATGGAGACAGAGGCTCCATGTCCTCATTCTGCTGTACATTGTTTGACTTCAAGGCTATGAGTTTGTTGCCTATTTGTTTATCAAATGTCAAAAAGTGCCTTGTCAAATAGTTTTTTTAATACACTGTCACTTCAGATTCCTGACAGAAAATATGAGAGTGTGGGAGGGAAGTCTCCTATCTCACAATTCACCTTTGTTTAGCAATTTCAGTGTTTATCCACCATAGAATATTTTTAAACCCTGAGATTTTTGAAAAGTATAATCAATTTCAAAATGCGTACTCAGCAGTTTTCTAGGTTGTGATATCTTACTTGATTTTTCAAAAAGTTTCACTACTACCTATGACTTACAAAATATGAAAATCAGTTTGATTTTCTGGGATTTGGGAAGACTGGGGTACCCTTATGTAGAATATTAAACCAAGTGGATCCAGAATTACAGACATTCATACGCCTTTGCAAGTACAAGATTTGAATTTGCAGCCTGTGATCAAATCCAATTGTACAGAAGGACTTCCCTTTCCAAATTTGGTTTCCATATAGTTATTTTTCTGTTGAAAGTGGGCTATGAATCTCCAGGCTCTCGCAGCAAACTCTGACACTGTGCCCTAGTCCTCCATTGCCACACAAATTCTGAGTTACTCCTTTCAACATTCCTTTGTGTCACATTTAACGTAGGTGTGGTATCTAGGTCAGCAGAACTGCCTTGCCTTAGCAGTTTACCCATTTTCTAATCCCCTTATATAGCAGCCAGTAATATATTTTTTCCTCAAAACCAACTAATTTTCTTTTTTTGTTGTTTTTGGTTAGTGTAAACTGCTTGTTTAAAATTTTTCTCAAAAATGGTGCAATAAGCAACTTAGCCATAAGGTGAGATTTGGGGCTACAGTTTTGTTAGCCTGTAGCCACAAATTTTTTAAAAATGTGTTAAGGAAACAGAAGTTTTAATTACTTATGAATGTAAAGAAATATTTTTTCCAAGCAGAAAATACTAAAAATAACACCACTCCCCTCCCCAGTCCTACACTAAGTTAACACATATCTATATTATTAGTTTGGAGGAGGTAATACAACAGTGTTGAGATGAAAAAAATTGTGTTTGGGTAGACATATATTGCCTTTTCATTGTGATCTGCTTTGAGAATTCTTAGGCTGCAGACCAGTGACTGAGAGACACATGCCTCTGATCAGCCAAAAGGAGGCTGCACTCACTAAATAATCAGTTCCAAGCAGGCTCTCCCCAAAAGCAAAAAAATATAATACTGGAGCTGAATGTGTTCACCAGCTCTGGCAGCTGTGAGTGAGTGTGGGTTGAATCATGACAGTTCCCCTCATTGTTATGAGTGCTCAAAACATTTCTAAAGAACTGTTTTCTGTCATGAAAATTGATGTTCCCTCAGTGTCTTCTGTTGGCAAACCATCCCTTCTGGTGTATTTTTCCCATGGGTTAAGTTTTAAATAAATCATGACAAATTGTCAGCTGGCACCAGCCTTGCTTTCAGGGTGCCTGTTTGGAGCTGTATTTCTGATTCCTCATACCTTTTCTCCCATATTTTTTCCTGCAGGATGTGCTCCACAGAGATGTGATGCCTCTTGTTTTTGGTCCTCTTTGATTCAGTTCCATCACATGGAACAGAATTTGGTTTTTATTACCCCGCAAGAACAAAAAATATCTCCGACCTGGCCTGTCTGTTGTGATCTTGTCCTTAGCAATGCATGGGAGATGGAGAGGAGCTGAAATTTCTGTGAGGTTGAAAGCCACAGCCTGAACTGATTTCCTCCTGCTTGTGAACAGATGGGAGGTGGTTTCTGTGCAGGTTCATGGAGCAAAGACTCACACAAATTGCCTAATATTAGAGAGCTTCTTTTAAAAGCACAGTTCTTTTTAAATCATAATTCTCATAAAATCATACTCTGTTAAAATCATAGCTCTTTTAAAATCATAATTGCATCTTCTTTTAAAATCACAATGACAACATAATTTTCCACAATCCCATTGTGGACAATTTGCATTGAATGTGAAAATTACACATTTTTCTTGAGAAAAATAAACCAGACTGTTCACCTTCAGGAGCCACTCTGATTAGGAGAACAAGCAGTAGACATGGAAATATTATTTTAATTTCTTTTTGTGTAGGAAATACTGAGGCTACCAGAGCTGTAAAAGACAGTTTTCTTGCTAAATGTTAAATTATTAAGAGGCAGAGCCTTGTTTTGGCGGTATAACAATTGCTGGCTCTTCTTAGGCGCTGTCAAGAGATCAGAAACTGCCAAAATACTTTAAAATTATGTTGGCAGCAAAGGTGGGTTGTTAACTAGACGGTCTTCATGTGACAGCCATGAGAGCTGCTGTTCCAGTGTGAACAGGCTGTAGGTCACTGTGCCACACAAATCAAAAGGAAAGGAAATATAAAAAGGTTACAAAAAAGGGTTATAAAATGGTTAAAGGGTGCAATAATGATGCATCTACTCCAGTCACTTGGAGAGTGTGGCACTCCTGGCCAGGCATTGTGCATGAAAGATGTTGTTGACCATATAGTTAGATATGGTTATTTTATATAAATATAAATGTATATGTATATTTATATTTGTTTTAATGTATTGTTATATATACAGACACATGCTTTTATATATATATAATTACAGTATATAAGGGGCATAATTTTAATGTGCTACAGAAGACCCAAGAGAGGAAGGATTATCCTAGACATCTCTAGTGTGCACATAATGTGCTGTGCATAAAATCAGTCTGGGCTAAACAGTTGGGCTTTAATTCTTTCGGGTATTGCCATGCTGTGAGGATCTGAGCACTAACAAAATGATTGTTTGAAGCATCCAACTGTTTCACATAATCTAAAATATCTTTTAGTAAAATAGATATTTTCAATGATTTTTCGCTTGTGGATGGGACAATGCAAAAGACCATTGATTTTATGAAATATCTTGGGGTTTTTTTGAAGTAGGCTGTGAGATTGTCCAGCTAATTGAGGGCTTTACCCAAATCCATCAAACAAGGTGTAATATTTCTCATTTACCTCACTGGTAGAAGTTTTCTTTGGCAATAACTACAATAACTGTACTATTCTGGGACATAAAACTTTTATTTTTAAAATGTGTATGAAAAAAGTAAAACACTCTTCATAATTATCCCTTCAAAAACTGAAATTACATGTGTGCCAGCTTTCACTTTTCTTTAACAGAAGACAAAAAAACAATCATTAAAACAATTTTCATGAGAAGATTACAATTCCTGGATTTGGTAAGTGAATTTCAGGTGAGAAAGGAAGTTACTTTCATGGTGATAGCGAAATGTAGAAATAAAACAAAAAAATCAGAGTACCTAGAATTTAGATTATCAGAAGCAGAGTTATACCAGTCTCACAATCCTCAGTTTAATAGATGGGAGCATTTTATTTTAATTATTTTCTTGAAGTGTTTGCAGAAGTGTAAAATCAAGAAATGAGAACTCATTAGGAAAATAACTTTTGGATCAAGGCTATTCATTTACATATCAGGTTTTATAACAAATGTGAATGTAACCATTTCCTACAGTATTTTATTTCTATTACTTCTCCTTTTTTTTTATTATAATGTCCCCAGAACTGACATTCAGCAGAATTTTTTTTTTTGAGGGGGAGGGGATTAGTTATAAATTAATTGCACAGTAAATATACAGCATGTCTTGCTTAGAAACATATTTGAAGAGGTAAAGTCTTATTATATCTAAGGTATAATTGCAGTTCATATGAACTTGTTCATTCAGAGATGAGGAAAAAAAAACATGGTGGGGAAGTTTAGAATGCCTTTGTGTATTTCAATTTGTGAGGAGAAATTAAAAAAATAAATTTAAATTAAGTTTTCTCAGCCACCTCAGTCAAGCTTACACTGGGAACCACCAAGTGCAATATATATCTGAGTTCCTGTAGTATTATCTTAAGGGACAGTGTGGTTTTGGATTAATAAAATGTGTTTGGATACAAAACCAGTGGAATGTGGCTGTGTGTTTGTGCATAAATATATATATGGGTATGCATATACATAAATTATGCTTTCAAATATGTAGCTCAGATTTAAGCATAAATCTTGCCCTCACTACATGCAATGGAGATGTTTTTATTGATTTTCAGAGAAGCAGAACCAAGTCCATCTAAACTAATATATCTCTTTTCAGTAGAATATGTGGGAGTCTGCAGGGGTTTAGCAACACAAAAAGGTTAACCAATTTGTAATGGTAAACAAGTATGATTTTAATTATCTGTTTGTTGAGGCTGTGGGTGGATATTTTGGTCTTGCATTCCGCCTTTTCTCTTCAGGCATTAGCCACATTTCAAAGAAGCTATTGTTTAAATTTATTCGTGATGCAGTTGCTGACAGAAGGAATGCTATATTTCACTATTTCTGTGCTTATTTACACTCTGTATGAGCATATTTTCATCCTAACTGTGGCATGTCAGGTCAGTTAAATAGGAATTTCAGGGTCTGCCTGGAGGTGGAAAGCATAATGGCCAGTAATCATCCCATGTGGCTTCCACTTGCTCTGGCAGCTCAATGCACACTTAGTGCTGTGCTGTCATTGGCAGCTGCGAAGACAAAACCTCCCCCTCTCCCAGGCAATTCCACCCCGCAAAGAGGTTTAATTGTTTATTGCCGTTAAAACCTTTGCCTGCGACTTCCAGAAAGCTCCAGGTTTTGCCCAGTTCCCTTACACACCCTGATGTGGTGACTAAATGCCAGATACCTCTCTCTCTCTCTCTCAAAATCTCTTATTCCACAATGCAAACAGAAGGGTAAATCGGTGCAAAAATTTAGTTCCACATTTGTGACTGTTCTTTTAGGAGTTGTGGTTGATGGGATTTATAGATATCCATATTTCAGGGAAAAGTTCTAGGTGATTTTCTTTAAGCTTAGTCTGAGCTGTAAAGCAATATTGTCTAAGGTTCTGTAGTTCAATCCCAGATTTATCTGAAGTGCAGTTCAGTAAGTACAATTAAGCACAATTAAGCATATCTTTGCAGATTCTTGCAGCTTTTTAATGCAATATGTCTAGCACAGTGGAGCATTGTATAATTTCACCTCTTTAACCTGAGGGCAGCTTGAAGGGAAGAGAATTATTTTCACTGCAGCATCTGCCAAGTCTATTTGAGGAAGAGAACAGAGATCTGTGTGATGGCTCTAAATAGACCTTGGTGTTTACAAGCAAAGAGAATCCTGCTCCTATGTGTCCACCACCTCCCTGTGAAACCCAGCTAAAGGAGCACAACTCACCTTCTACTTTCATAGAACTTCTGCAGTATTTTAAGTAGCTTGCAAGTAATTTCCTTAACACTTTCTTTCATAGGATGTTTGCCACGATATATGGAGCACATTTGTGACAAAGAAAAACATTTACCCTGGTAATTAAATTAAACAGGAATTAAATGTCTACAAAGTGTTGCCAAGATGCCACTGTTATTCTTCATTTCAAAAGAGAAAACTGGGGCTAAATATAATCTGGTGTCTTCCTGCAATATATGGATCAACCCAGTACAGGGAATTTATGTTTTGATTAGCGTTAAGGGCATTTTAGGAATTGTAAGAGATTTTGAGTATTAGGTTTTTAAATGGACACATTTAAGTTCTTCTTTGTTTACTATTGTCTTCTGGGGTTTTTTTATGAAAATACTATTTCATTTGAACTTTTGTAGATTCTCCATGTATAAAGCAAATAACTTTGAAATGGTCCACACCAGACAACTGTACCAAATATGATAAGGATGTGGGTTTTAAGCAACAAAACCAAAATCAAACAAATGCAAATTTAGGAGAGAGGGAGGTGTATTCTGCGTTGATCACATGCAAAAAGTAGAACAGTTAGTTTAAAATAATGAACTCATGCTGAGTATCTGAAAGGAACCTGTGGCTCGTGCCTTTAATGTAGAAGTGGAACATGAGGAAAAATCAATTTCTAATGTGGAATATTTGCAAACTCCCTGGTCACCAACTAACTGCACCAATTCTACCTGAGAAAGATCTTGTTTCCTTTTAGCAGTACTTTGATCAGGCTGTAAATTTAGACAATAGCCCAAAATCAAGAAAATTGCCGTGTCATGTCTGGTTCCTTTGAGTCAGACCAGCACAGATATTCCTAAACTGCTAGGGACTTGTTCAGAAAGCTTCAAGAAGTGTGGTGACTTGATAGGTACTTTTTATGCCTCCAGCAAAAATGTCCCACTAATTTCAATTTTTATTCAAGTTAAGAATAGTTTAGGTATAATCCTGCCTAGGGGCAGGGATGAATAAAAGGTCATTTCTCAAGCCCCTATTTTTACCGGTGATTCTGTTATTAAAATGTCCAGATTTTCCTGGAAGTCAATATGCATATTAAGCTGCAAACAACCCAAAGCCTAAAAGATCATTTTACAGCTGCTCACACTTTGAGGTGTTACTCAATCAGGTCTCAGAGGAAAGTGACATGATGTGCTAAAGCAGTTCAAATACACATTGTGCAGATAGAGGCTTAAGAGAGAACTACGTTGATTTATTTTAAGAAAATAAGAAAAAAATATATATTTAGGCTTTCCTATAAGAGCATAAGAGAAATTCAACAAAGCTGATTTTCCAGCTAAAGCATCATTCTTCCAGTTACTCTGTTAGGGGAAGTAAGTGGAAGAGGTAATATGTCAGAGGGAAAATTCTGTGAAGGGTTGTGAAGTGTTCAACAAATCTGTTATGTCTTGTTTAAATTAACAGCACTGTAGAGTCACTACTAAAATAACACAAACAGAACCAAAAAGCTGCATCCCAGGACCCTGCTGACTTTCTGAGAGCAGTGTCATGTTTTTGCTCCCTTCTGAACTGATGGAACAATTAATTTTCTGCCACCAAAGAAAACAAACCAAACAGAAAAAACACCTCTGCAAGCTAAGTAAGCCACAGGCAATCTGCAGCAGAGCTCTTACAAGATTACAGTTTTCAAAAACTCTAAGTCAGAGAGTGCTTCATAAGGTTAGAATAAATTGACACAGGCAGTGTTTATGTAATGATTAAATTATGGATTGGTAATACTTGTGCTTGAAAGAGGAAGCAAGTCACAGCATGCAAGTGGCTGCTGGAGAAGTAAATTTTTAGCAAACAGCCATGAGATGCAGCAATGTTCTGCTAAAGCCTTGTGGTCCCTGAAGCCCCAGAAGACCATGGGAAACAATATCTCACTGGCAGTCGTGCCAGTGCCATTCTATTGTCTTCAGATCTTCCCACAGACCAAGAGCAGAGCAAAAATCTTTAAAAGATCCAAGATTTTTCTCTTTTTCTTCCCCCTACTATCCCACTAGAGCAGTAAAAAAAATTCCCAAGTGAGGCCTCTGAACCCAAGGGGAGAAAAAATCTTGGTAATAATTTTGAAATAACTCTCTGAACGCATGGCCACTCTGAAAGCTTCTGCTTTTCTGGTTCACTGAAAGCTGAACAGCTGTACTCTGAGGGATAATTAGGCCATGGAAACAAACTATGGAGGCCTCTGTGCTCTCTGACCATTTGAATCATTTGAGACATCTCCAGTCTTTATTTGAGCCCGAAATTTTAGATCTGAGTGTTGCATTTATTTAGTCCTTTCAGAATGGTTACTGCTTTATGCATAGGCAAGACAAGTTTAGCTCATATTCATGAATATGAAATATCACCTCATCATGCTGTCACTCACCACCTTTTAATTTGGCATATGACCTTTCTAATAATTTATAATTAGGAAATAGTATCCTAGATACCTGAGGCGATCAGGCTACTGAACAATGGGAAAAAATTTGCTTGAGACTCTTTCTTTGGACTGCAAATGCTGCTTATCACGTGACAAAAAATGCCTATAACCTCTCATTTGATCTAAACTGAGGAAGGGTTGATATTAGCTTGGACAATCATTTTGGAGAAGTGATGGAGTTGTGCTGTGGAAAGATTCATCCTAATCCACTTATTGTAACAATTGGGTTTTTCAGGGCCAAGCAGAGGCTGGTAGGATTTCTTCAGATTTTGAAAGTGCATGTTACATAAAGATGAAATATTCTCATCCATTTCAAAAGGGCCTAACCTGAATTTTCCTGTTGAATTAGTCAGTGGGCTATTCCATGTAGGTGTGAAGTGTAGTGTTACATTTTTGTGCTGGAAGCTCATTTGCTAAATCGAGGTTGGCAGTTACTGTACATTGGCAGAGGTGATTTTTTTTAAATTTTATGAAGCCACTGCAATTTCAGAAAACAACATGAATAAATTTTGATAGTCGCTACAAACTGTGCATAGGTCAGCCAAAATTCATTCAAAAACACCTTGTTGGACTGGTATGTGGAACTGACTTAGCTTTAAAAACAGGGAACACATGGGATGGGGATTTGGTGCATTTTGGAGTTTCCTGCTCTGTTTGCTAAGCTAAGAATGGAATTGGAGTTCAGCTGCTAAAGGAAGGTTCCCTCACTTGAAGCCAAGTGGTACTGGCAGGACACTTTTGTCCTGAAGGGTCATCCTGCCCTTCTCCATCATGGATAACAAGTCCAGGCCAGTGATCCTGCTGCAGCAGTCAGTGTGAGGGAGACAAAAATAACGGGACATATGTTCAGTGTATGATATCTGAGACTTTGAAAAGTGACTTTTGAAAAGTGACTTTTGAAAAGTCACTTGTCTTACTTCACACTTCACAGCCTGTAACTTATTTAGGAACTGCCTTCTGGCACCTCTTCTCTGCTTTCTCATCATTTGAAAAAAAGCACTCCCTTCTGAGGGCAGCCACTGCTCACATCCTCTATGTGCCTGGCTGAAATGCTGTCCTGCCTGGTAAACAATCTGCAAAAATGAATTGTTCTCATGGGAAAAAGTCAAACTGGACAGCTCTGTGACAGACTTCTGGAGGTTATGGGAAATTTAGTTTTTAATATGTTAATAAACTTTTCAGCTTGCCCCTTAACTAGTGCAGAGCTGACATAGTTCTATTGACTCCTGGGGAACAGAAGTGATTGACATAGCTAAAATTCCTACCTCTAATTTTCTTCACACTGTAATCCCCTGCTTTAATCAGCTTTAAACCTGTGGTGTGTTGTTTAGACCAGTGAAAGAACTTCTTTTTTTGCTGTTTGCAGTGCTCAGGATCTGTATGTTTTGAAGTCCAGCATTTTTCTCTTTCTACTCATTATAATCCCTGCTGCTCCTTGAGTGAAATTTGCTCCTTACAGGGAGAGAAAAGAAATGTGGGAACATAAAAAAATCTGACTTTCATCAAGGCAGCTCTTTGCCTCCTGCATTTAAACAGCAAATACAGTCAATTGTCAGGCCCAGCATGTCTGCTATGGGTGCCTTGCATAACCTAGACTGGGTTGCTGAAGAAATTTTGATTGCGCTTTATCTTCTTGTGAAGTGGTTGATTTTCAAGGGTTTTGTTTGTTTTACCAGTACAGATTCTAGCAATCAGTTGTGCAACACCACTTGTACAGCTTTTCTGGGCTTTATTCTATTTTCTGTTGAATTTTAAATTTTTCTTTACTCACTGTTTTCATTGTAACACTTGAGTTTGCTGTTGGGACCCTAAAAATTACTTCGAAGCCTAAAACCCAAGAAAATTGAGAAATATTAAACTCTTGGAGAAAAATTAACCTTCAGAGTAATGCTTTAGAAAGTTCAGAGATCAATTAAAACACAGTGAAAGTTGTATTTATTCACTTCCAGGGTGGCAGTTTGAAGGTGTGCAAAAAATGAGCACATATGAAAAAGAATGGAGAGGAATTTAATTCTTTTGCAGGGAGAGTTATTTGTTTAAAAGTGGTAACCGAAATACAACAGAATGCCAGTTCATTGCCCTACTTTTCTGGAGCCTAAAGATACAAGCCCCAATCACTTTCTAGGATTAAAGTAGGCTGAGCTTTCTCTCAGGTCAACTGTCTCTCATCAGGGCAGCAAGAAGGGCAGAAACCGGGGAATAAAAACCTACAGTATCTGATTATAGGCTTCAATTGCTTTGATTTCCCCCCCTCCTCCCCCCAATCCAC
>JACBWW010000044.1:3442276-3700870 GCA_020086605.1 Lanius collurio | reverse complement strand
CCCCTCCCATTTTTCCTTTCATTTTCTTTTTTCTCTTATATAACCTTGTCTGGAAATTATGTTTTCACTGTGCTCTGATGTCTTCAAGTTTTTTTCTAAAAAGAGGTGTTTTAAATTATGCCTCATTTCACACTTACCTGAGGTACATTTTTATAGTTATGAAGTTCAAACATAGTAGAATCTAACATACAAAAAGAAGATGCCAGCAAATAATTTAACACTGCAAGTCAGGCTTTTATACTGCAACCCTGGGTATATCAATATAATATAAATACTTGTTCCATAAATGACATCAGAGTCATAGAATGAATAAGTAAAATACTCTTTTCACCATAAAAAGGATATCTTAGATGAGATCTCATCTTTGCTACAATTAATTATGAAGATTTGCTATGACTAAGTATTAAAAAGTCATTAATTGTATTATTTCAGGCAACAGTGATAAGCGTGCTTTAGCAATGAAAGTCTACAGTAATTCACATGAATACAATGGAAATCTAGCTAAATCGAGGTTATCTAAGTAAAACAGTTTAGTTTCTATCTTAAAAAGGAATTATGATACCAGTAGGAAAAAGCCCTCTTTAGTTTCAGATGCTAACCACAGCAAAGCAGCAGAGAAAGAAAAAAACTCTTATTAGTCTAGGGAACCAACAGATTTCATTCAAAACCTGTGGAAGATAAATAAACAATTTCACTGAAGATTATTGGTTTTGGACGATGTCTGTTGGAAATGAATCCTCTTTGTCACACAATCTCAATACTGACTTTTTTCTATAGAGTATTGAGAGCACAAATTTTTTTGTGGTTGTTGTAAATTCTCTGAAAAAAATTACTCCGGAACTCCTTACTGGCACAGCATGATGAATGCTGTAAAATGGATACTTTTGTGCTTAAAACATGCAGATTTCCAGAATTAAATTACTGTTCTGTCACACTCAAATACATCAAAGCAGACCCTTGAGGCTGCAGAGCTGCTGTGGGTGCATCCTTCAGGTGGTAGTAATCTCTTGATCTGCCGTAGAGCAGCCTGTTTCTTAGTCACTGGCTCAGTTTGAGTTTTGGTGAATTGAACTGGTGGAGTCACAGTAGGAGAGTGTCAAACCAGGCAAACACAAGAAATTAGTCCATCCCTAACTCAATGGCTTTCAGCTGCTATATTTGTTCTGGGTACAGGAGTGTGCAGGCAGATTTTTGACCTTTGAAAGATAATTTCCTTTCTTGGCATATGCAGATGAAATGGGTTTTAAAGGAATATCAGTTGTGTCTCTTTGCACTTGACACCGCTAACTACTACAGATAAAGCTTAAAATCTACTTAATTATGTTCTTCCAGTACTTCCAGATCAGGTTAAAATTCCTCCTTCACAGTTCATGCCACTTACCAAAAAATAATCCTGTCATATGATTTCTAAAAGTTACAAAGAGTCATTAGTTTCCACCAAGCAGTGCTAATTTTCAAGCTACTGGGTTCTGTGAGGTGTGTCGTCTATAACTCACACACAGCTATGGAAAAAATGTGCAAGTGGAACAATAAGTAAGTATGGACATTCAATAGCTCAGATTACATTAGCTGTTCATTTGCAGTTGGGTTTACCAGGAACATTTTCTCAGAAAGTAAAGTCTTGATTTTTCAGTTCCAGCCAAACTCTTAATCATTTAAGTATCTAATAGCAGGGGGAGGAAAGGGATTTAACAAAGATATTTGCATCAGCAAATATCAGCAAAAAACTTTTGCTTTTCTCCTGCTTTGGACACTTTTCCCTTACGTGCTTGAAAGAGGTGGATCAGCTCCAGAAATTAGATCCCTGTGCCCTTTGCTAGACCAAAAGGCAAACACATGACAAAGCATGTCCTTGCCCTGTGCTCTTGAAAAAGGTTCCAGGTGCAGTTGTATGTGCTTGGCTGTGCCTGCAGTTGGCTGCATTTTGGTTATACAATGAGAGGAATGGGAGAACAACGGGACAGGGAAAGAGAGCAGCAGTGATCAGTATGTCAGAAATGTTTCTGTATCCTGAGTCTGGCTGGCTATGAGCATCTCAGTGACCTTTAGAAAAGAAAAGGGTCGAGTAAGAAGACAGGGAACAGGTTCTGCCTGTCTGGAAGTTGGACAGTAGTTGGCCGCTATCCATCTGTGACCTTTTTTTTTTTTTTTTTTTTTACATTCTGCTTTTAAACATTACATTACATATCTGGCCTATTATTTAATGCAGTCTAATATATCACTGCTGTTTGTCTAAATCTAATTTATCTGATAAAACCATAACAATTTATGATGTGTCTTTAAAAGAGGAGATTAAAAGGGAAAACTGGATGTTTGTGTGATTTTGAATTGAGATAGAGTAAAAATAGGCAAGTTGAGGTAAAAGCAAAAGGAAAACATTACATAAAATACATGTCAGGAAATGTAAATAGCTAGATGAGACAGTCCAGACTGTTACAGGAAAGTTGGGAAAGTCAGGGAGAGAGCACAGTGAGCTGAAGAAGTACATTGTGTGAAGACAGGAATTATCTTGGGAATTACAAGCCAGCGAGCTTAGTTATCCAGAAATATACTGGGAGGATATGAATCAGTGTACAAGGGTCTAGGGAATCATAAAAACATTAAAAATGGTCAACATACTTGTATCAAAGTAAAAAATCATATCCAGTGCTTTTCTTAGGCAGCAAATCTGCTAAAGAGGACAGCAGAAAAATTGCCTGGATTTCAGTAAGACTTCTAACAGTTCTCTGTGAAATTTTCCTGATAAACTAGGGAAATAATTCTTGAAATTACAATAAGGAAGAACTACATCTGATTGTAAAGCAGCATTTAAGCCTATTTCCAATCATTTTTTGTCAGATTAGGGTATATCTCAGGTTTCTGGAAATACATAGAATATTTGGGGATAATCTGATCCATTGGAACACAACCTGGTCTTTTCCAAGTGTTGTTCACATTGTTGCTAAATGCTGTGATGACAAAGGAATGCATTCATGATGTATGATGTATGTTATGTGGAAAGTCAGAAATTGACAATAAATTGCTGTAAAATCAGGCAAATGAAACTCCCATAACGTAAGTTGCATATACATAATAATGTCATAATAAGGAAGAAAAATGTAAATAACTGCCTGGAAGTTTTGGAGGCTGTAGTGAATTGGAAAAAAAAAAGGGTCAAAAGTGTTGGCTGAAGGCAGAAAACTTTTCCCATGTATTAAGAGTGTTGCTACATGGAAGTCACATGGAAGTCATGAAGGGTTACAATACTTTGGTCTGGCAATGCCTCAGATAGTTGCAGTGTCCGGCTTAAAACATTAAACAAAGACCTTGATATGAAGGAAATTTGGGCTAGGTTGTGTCAGAAGTGATTTGGAACATGCATTTTTGAAAGAATTGAGTTTTTCTAGCCCAGAGAAGAGAAAACAGATTAAAAGCATAAGTTTCTCTGTGACTCTGGGGAACTGAGAAATGCACTCAATAATTAGCACTCCATTATCCAGGATAGGCAGGGACACAGGTAACTGGCAGAGCAGAAGGATGTGGATAATTATGTGATAGGCACAGAACACCCACACTTGATTGTGCAAGCCCTGCTTTGTCACTTCAGTGCAACTCCCAGACCTTATTTTATCAGACTTGTAAATTAGAACAGTGGGAAGCACAGAGGAGAGATTCTCAAATTTTCCAGCCTTCTGGTCCTGGGTGTTTCTTAATTAATTCATATAATAATAATAATAATAATTATGATAGGAGAAGTTCTTTGTCTGAATTTCTTATTATCAGAGGACCTTTCTTAAAAATAAACAGTACCCACATAAGCATGTTTGTCCCACACTGCTCTTTTGCTGAGGTCATAAGGGATTCAGGATGATATAAAGCAGTTTATGTCCCTTGCCTCCAAATATAGAAATTTTCTATTTTACCGTATGAAAAGAACAGCTACATGACAGACAGAGTTTGTCAACAAAAAATATGGTCAACTGGTAAGAAATTTTGCAGCAGTCACAAGAAAATTTATGTCTAAATCCTAACAGAAACATTGTCAATAGTAAATTGTTCATTAACAATTAAGTTATATTAATGTGGGATGTTTCATCTCTGTATTATACAGGACTTCTTATATTATTAGACCACTTTGTAATATTAGGTTGAACAACTTCTGAAATTTAAAGTATCAGCATCAAGAGGTTGAAGCATATGCTGTTAGCAGTTTTATCAGCCAAACAGTCAATTTGTCAAAAAAACCCTTGGATTTTGTCCTCCTTTTTCTCTTCTTGTGTCAGGGAAAACAGACTCTTAATGCTCTGTTGATAATATTTAGTAAGGTAGACAAGACAGCAATGTGTGGAAGCTTTGTTGGAGGGGAAGGGCTGGGTGGAGAAAGAGTGAGAGGGACAGAAACAGAAAACTCCAGAGAGGAAGAATAATGAGGAATGATACAAAAGACTTCCAGCATGTTTGTTGAAGGAAGTTACAGAGGTTATGAAGGACATTTGAGGATTGCCACTTTTTGCTTCTCACTCCCAGTGGAAGCCTTTTTGTCACAGTACAGACAGGACAATTCTGCTTCTTCATTTCCGTTTCATTTCTGGATCTTTTTCCTCCTCCCAGGTAATCATTTTCCAAATATATTGAGCCTTATAAATGCATACCTTCTAATTTTTCCTCTTTTTGTTTTTTTTCCCCTTTCTTCATTTTCTCTAATCCCAATCTCCTTCACCGTGTCCTACCAAGCATGAGGAATCTCAGACTTTACAATTGTAGGCACATGTGAAAATGAATATTTGCTCTTTGACAACATTGGGGTGTATTTCTCCATACGGAGTTATATTAGCTGTGTATAAAACGTGACCAACAGGACAACATTTTTGGGACAATATTATATCCAACAACTCAATTTGAATCACTTGGATCGTTTTATTTTTTCCATAATCCTGCAGACACTAAATTTAACCCCCTCTTAACATGATTTCTCTGCAGAAACAGAGTTATCCACTACATCCTTCAAATGCAACCAAATTCTTTCCACCTCAGTTGATTCCCAGATCACTAGAATTTCTTTGCTGGGAAAGTGTGTCTTCTTACCTCCTTTGCCCAAATTACTGATATCTGTAGCATTCCTATTTCTACTGGATGTAGAATCTTTGAAGAACAAGACTGAAAATCTGACATTTTCCTTAAAAAGAGACTACAAGCAGAGATGTGCACAAAAGTACAAAATAGAACTGGACTCATTTCTTAAACTACAATTTGGTTGCCTGGTGGATTTTTCCACTTGAAAGATTCCCTTCAGCACCAAATCTGGGAGATAGATGACAAGGTCTCAACAGCAGGCCTGCAATGTGTGAGGTCAATCAGCATTTCTGTGTGGTTTTGGCATGAAATAAAAACTTATTCTCACACCCAAACTGAAATGTCAGATTTCATGCTGAGAAATAATTTTCTCTAAATTGCTCTACCTGGGACCACTGAATAATCTCTAATTTGAGCACTTAGCTTTTCTTCTCATTATTACTTATTCTTGTTGTTACTTTTTTTTTTTTTTCCTATGCAGACAGGTTTTCAAAGCAGAAATTGAAAACTAAGTTCTGGTGCTTAAAAGTTACTTGGCAATTACCCAAAATAAGGTGGCATATTGTCCACAGGCTGCATTTTCTTGCCTGTATCGCAGGCTCTGCTCCACTCACTGTGCTATGAAACAGTGTCAAGGAACATGAACTGCATAAAGCAGAACTGGGAAAACCTTAAATAAGGATGGATTTAAAATTTACTCAAACTCTTCTAGTAATCACCCATTGCTGACGGATCTACAGCCAGTGAAAGGTCTGTTTTATCTTCCTGCTAATGCAGATTAGTCCTTTTTAAGCTCAGTCAAGCATTTTCATCAGCACCAAGCCCTGGGGCTTTCAGCCCATGCCTTATTTTGCCACTATAGATTAAAACATTACTGAATGTGAATTTGCACCAGATTTATGTATTCAGGAAGCCTCCAGATTTAACTAAATTTATTCTCTGTTCCAAAAGTATGAATCATAGCCTTTAAATTGGAAGTACTATATTACTGACCTAAGTCTAGTCTGATTGACCTTGAGAATCATAGAGCTCTCTCTTTTGGGGACAAATGCTAAATTAAAATGATTAAAAGGACCATTTCACTGTTACGAATTTTTAGCTGGCCACTCTGCTCAGCACTGAACATAGTGATGATGTAAGGCCTGCTAGTTCAGATAGCACTTGGTTAGGTTTATGCATGTATTTTCAAGTACAGATTTGTTGATTTGCCAGCTCTGGAATATTAATTCTGTCCAGAACTGATGGAGAAATATTTCCTGTATTTGCTGAATCTACTTTAAGAATGAGAGATCTGAACAACTCAGGGCCTGGCCTGAACATTTCAAACATTGGATGTTACTAACTGAGGGTCATTGTGCACATATTTCTAGATAGCTGATGACTTTAAACTTTGAAAAGTTTATTCTGAAAAGTTTATTCATATATATGCTTCAAAACTGAAGCAATTTATTAATATAAACTCAAAAACTTAGCTGTGAAAAAAACAATCTTTCAATTATCTTGGTTTAAAAAAAAAATAAAGGCAATGGATATCATGTACTGCTATTGAATACCACTCCTGTGAAAAAAAGGGTGGGAGAATTGCACTAACTCAGCCTGAAAAACAGAAGGCTCTCTTACTATGGCCTTTTCATATGTTAAGGGGGTTAAACAGGAAGGTGGAAAGAGTCATTTTACCAGGATCTGAGGTGACAAAGGAATTAAATTTGGATTAATTAATAAGGACAAAGGAATTAAAATTAAAAGAGGACACATTTCAATCGGACATAAGGAAGACATTTTTCGTTATGAAACACGAAGAGGTTTTCCAGAGAAGTTGTGGGTGACCCATGCCTGGAAATGATCAATATCAAGTTGGATGAGGCTTTGAGTGATCTGACCTGGAGAAAAATGTAGGGAGGGATGGGGGGGTTGAAACAAATGATCTTTGAATGTCCCTTTCCACAAAAGATCATCTGTAACTTTATGATCCTATTCCTAGTGACCTGTGAAATTCACATTTCAAGCATCTACTCTAAATTATTCAGTTACTTTTAAAGCATAACCCTTATTTTTTCCAGATTTAAGAAAATCAACACACAATGAAGTTAGTTATAAAGTAGGAAAGAATTGAACATTATTGCATGTGATCCCAGAAGCCCATTCTCTAATATTTAATGCTGTAACTATTTCAAAAATTCATATGTTTTTTATATTTCTTCAGAAATATGAGAATCATATGATAATTATTTTTAGGGAAAACTGTGAGCTCATAGATTTATATCCAGGAGGCATTTTGAAGGTTTGCAAAAAGCCCCATTATCTAAATGTTTAGTCCTGTTGAGGAAAGACATTTCAGACACAAGCATTTGGAGAACTGGCAGGGTTCTTTGGATATGATGCTTTTGGCCTCGTGAATCTCTCTGTCCATAAAAAAATTTGCTGTGTTGGACATGAATGCTTTACAGCAGCCTCAGACAGATAATGCTGACATTAATTAGGTAAAACCTAGATCTACTAATTTGCTACTAGTTCATTCAGTGAAGACTTATTCATGAGGGCCTGAAAAATTTCAGTGAGGGGTTTCTAACAAACGGCTGGACTCCCATTTGTGAAAATTCTTCAAAACTGAAAGTCTGTCTTGGTTGTCAAACAGCTACAAAAATAGTAATTCAAAAATAATCAATCAAATCTTTTAGAATATAAAAAAAAAAGTTCAATATACAAGAGTGTGCTATCACTTTTGCTAAAGGGAGTCCACCCTCTAAATTCTTGATGGTGCAGCTACTCGGGCAGCTGCCTGCTCCCCTCCTCCTCTTCTAGTAAGGCTCCAGTTACAAAATGTGGGTATCAAATCCCAGGGCTGCATTATCTATCTTGCTGGATGGCAGAGGATCAAAGAAGCTGTGTCTGACCCAGTGCTAGGGGCTGTCATGAGTCCAGCTCAGGCAGCTGCTTCTCTCCTTCCACTCTCTCAGCCCTACAGGATGAATCCTGCACTCCGCAGGTGTGCACTATTACTGGAAATATTTTTCACCCTGAGAGAGTGGATATTTTGCCCAAATCTTTACCCACAATTTCAACAATATCATTTTTACATGTATCAGTCACATCTACGACCATGAGAGAAAATAAAATTAAACATTTTCTACATTTTTTTCCAGTCCTTTAGGTTGCAGCTCTTAACCGAAGGCCAAACAGTTTTTCCTGAATCTCCATCAGTCTGAAGATTTTAGCTCCAAGATTTCTCATTTGTTTATACCTCAGGCCCATACTTATCCTGCAGCCCTGAGAAGCATGCTCAAGCATGACAGGACCGCCTTAGGTTTCAGAAATCTCGAAGCCTTTACAGCATTTTCATAGGATATCCATATGTTAAAAACAAAGCAAAGTCTGTGAATGTGATGTGGCATTAGCTTTGAACTGCCCAGCCAGATAAATTGCTTTAATTACCTCTGGTAACTGTGGCATGACAGACTTAAGTCTTTGTAGTGATTCCTGTTGGAGATTCAGGAATTAGCAGGGGCTGTGGATCATTCCAAAGGAGGGCTGTTCTTGCAGTCGCTGTGTTTTGGAGGCTAAAGTATTGAACAGTATGTAGAAACCTTCCCTTGTCAACTTGTTTTGGCATGAGATAACAACCCTGGCCACGTATAAGCTACTTGTAGAAATGCTAGACTAACATGATGGCCAAGTAGCCAAAAATGTAAACAACAAGTACTTCTTGCAGTGAGAAACAGCAAGGAGAAAAATAGGTAACATCCAACAGAAACCTGGCTTGGGTATAGCAGCTGAGACCAAAGAACAATCTGCTGCATTTTCTAAGTGACTAAAAAATACATGTAATTTAGTTTGAATAATTAATAACCTGGAATATGAATCAGTGCCAAAGAAGATTTTTATGAAACAAGAATCACACTGTTACAAGAAGCTGCACCCTTTTATTTCAAACAGCTCTTTGTGAGATTGCAAAGTTTGAGGGAGGAAAAAAAAAGCAGAAATGGGAGCTGCCATTCTTCTAGAATAAGTGAGAGAGAGCATGTTTACCATTTATTTATTGCAATAAGACAAAAGACAAAAGATCTCTATCTGAACTTAAACATTTATCTTACAATAATTTTTAACATGCCATTAGGTCACAGAAATGGTATGACCATTAATCAAGCAGAGTCACCTAAAGCACTTTACATGAAGTGATTTGGTTTTTCTAAAGTGAAATTATTTTGCTTTTTTATTTCCCTTTAAATCAACACCTTAATTACATTTTAATTATAAAGGCCACCATTTATTTTGTGAACTACAGCACGTGAGTGTACATATACTATTTTATAATAGATGTATAATGTCTGTATATACTTTGTGTAAACTAGACTGTATATAACATAGGGTCATCCACTCAAAAAGTCAAGGAAAAAGTCTTTCAGGAGAACTTATTTTGCAAAGAAAAAGCAAATCACCACTGGGTGCCACTGTTCTTCCTTCTAGCTGTCTCATCTATCACAGCAGAATGATTTTAGCAGCGAAGGCCATGATCCAGATCCCATTTGGACAGTGATAATGCTCACAAAGTCTTCAGCAGGACGTGTTGAGAATCTAAAAGAACGCTATCCTTTGACAGAAATGTGCCTGTTGCATAACACTTATAAAATATGGTGGCTGCTTGTGCAACAAAAACTCTCTGGAATTTTATTCCACTGTTGTGCATGGTTTTTGACAGCAGCAGCTTCCAGGAGATGAGTTAGTAAGCTGCTCCTGAATTCCTGAGGAGGTAGTGATAAATCTCCTGCTCACTTCAGCAGAATCATGGGCAGAGTCCACTCTGCAGACTTCCAGTTCTTCACATACAGAGAGGTGCACACTTCAGAGCACCCCTGAGGAGCTGCAATTCTGTTTTCCAGCCCTTCTAAACTGCATAATTTGCTGTGCAATAACTCTAACACCCCCTTCAAGGAGGACACACAGTGCCTGCAGTTTAGGGATGCTGGCATTATTCTTCTCTTGGCTTCTCTCTCCAATGGTAATATTGTTGATTTATGAAAGACTCAGAGTACTCAGATAAGCTATTTCCTGGCTCTGTGCCTTCCCTTTCTCTGTTTCTATAAAGTCCCAGGCTATGAAAGAGAAAGGGAGAGCACTGTCCTAAGCTTTTAAAGTCAGGTTAAAGCTCAATGCCTTTGGCATTTGAGAGATCTTTTCGGAATCCATCCAATATTATCTAAATGGTACAACCAAGCTAGAAAGACAATGCTCAGAAGCACCTTAAGTAACTAAGGAATGTCAGGCCAGACTAGTAAAGAGTTTTAAATGTTTGATAATCAAACAGCAGGAATTTTAAATGCTCTAAGGTCAGTGGGATGTAGATACACCCAGGGCATTGGCAGGCTCAGCAATGGGAGCTCCTGTGTTTAAAGGCATTACTTATCACAAGCTAGATACATAAATATCCGTGACAAACACAGGAAGGAGTCTTCACTTTAGAATGGTATTCAGCAAAGTCAATAAACTAAGTGGAAGTTTGCTTAAATTCATCTGTGATAAAAGTTCTCAACCCCTAAAATCGCATGCCTCAACCCACTGAAGCATAACTGTTTATATAAAGCAAGGTATTCTTACAGAACGAGGGATTTTATTGCTGGGCTACATTTCAGCACCTAACTGTATTTGCTCTAATTTGTGGAAGCAGAAAATCAAGAGAAAGAGACATTTTCTGTATCCTCTGTCCTGTCTCCTTGAATGGTAGAATTTTTAAGGTTGGAAATGACCTCTAAGAACATCAAGAGCAGCCATTAACACAGCAGTGCCACCTTCACCACTAACCCATATCCTCAAGTGCCACATCCACGGTTTTTAAACATTTCACAGATGGTGATTCCACCACTTCCCCAGGCAGCCCCTTCCAATGTGTCACCACCTTTCATCTGAAGCCATTTTCCCTGATATCCAAATCAAGCTCCCCTGACAAAGCTTGAGGCTGTTCCCTCTCCTCCTGTCCTTGTTCCCTGGGAGCAGAGTCTGACCCCCCCCCGGCAGTCCCCTCCTGTCAGGGAGTTGTGCGGAGCCCCAAGGTCCCCCCTGAGCCTCCTTTTCTCCAGGCTGAGCCCCTTTCCCAGCTCCATCAGCTGCTCCTCGGGCTCCAGACCCTTCCCCAGCTCCATTCCCTTCCCTGGACACACTCCAGCCCCTCAAGGTCCCCCTTATCACCAGGTGCCCTCTTGCTTACTGAGGTTTAGAACAACAGTCTGGTGGTGTTGGGTGCTTGGGAAGTTTTGTACATTCTGGCCAGAGACTCAAGGACACAATCTAAAATGCAAGCATAAGGGATTTCATAGTTTTCAGTGGCATTGAACTGTAGGACACACATATTCCATTCCATTCCATTCCATTCCATTCCATTCCATTCCATTCCATTCCATTCCATTCCATTCCATTCCATTCCATTTTTAAAAATATAAGATAGTTTTGAACTGAGCCTTTAGTATACAAAATATGGTTTCGACTTTCAAGGATTAGACATAAAAGAATATTTTTAAGTATGTCTCCTATTAAAATGTGTCTCTGGGGAGCTGTTGGGGTCTATGTGTTGGATAAATTTTGGCAGATGGGAACGGACTTTGGCTTCCCTGAAAATATTTTCCATGTATTTGTTTCTGTGTTTCCTGTCACAGGCTATCTCCTCAGTACTGACCAGGTCAAACACAATTCAGATGTATTTCAATGCCTTCTTTTTCTTATTCTTGATTTGTCCCATCATGAAGTGTATGGGAGCCAGGTTACTCCTTGCACTATAGCAGAAGCTGAAGGCTTAGCTGTATTTATTTCAAGCCTGATGTAATTAGCCTGATATAATTAATAAGAATCTTCATCTCTTCTCTTGAACACAACAGTAGATGTAGTTATGCAGAATTGATTCACATAAAATGTGGGGAGAAAGCAGCAATTGTGAGGCAAAAAAAAAAAGGAAGTATTGTTCTAGATTGATAGAGGGGAAAAATGATGAAACTCTAAGCAGTAAGGCTGATGTACATAACATTAAATATTGTATAGGCTGTTTATTTTGTAAGACTAAATTATACCAGTGAGAAGGGGACAAAAAGATGTCTTTCAAACAGCAGAAAAAAACTCCGTAAAAAGTTATAACTCCGTACTTAAAATTTCCAAGTGTCACAGGAATGAAGTGGATTTTTTTTTTTTTTAATTTTATCATAAAAATAAGCTGCAACCTGAATATCAGATACTCAGATCATTTACTCATTTTAACATATTGTGCCTGGATTTTCCTTGTTTTGTTTAAATGGGCAAACTTTCAGTTAAGCAGAGTTGTTTGGGTGGTTTTCATTTAAAAAGAAAACAACAAAAAACTGAAACAAAACTTGTGAGTTATTTAATTTGAGGGGATATTTGTTGAGTAGTAATGTATTTGAATATACATTTGCAGTTGGAGTTGGATAGAACTGCCTGTCTTCGCCTTGCAATCCTTGGTGTCACTTGAACAGCTCATGTGACAACACTCTGAGAGGAGACAATAGGCATTGTTGGCCTCACATATTAATAAATAAGAGCCACAGTGTGTGCAAACAAAGGCTGCTTCCTGGAACACTGTGTCACATGATTCCCAGGGTCAATCCTGATGGCTTTGCTCTGGCGAGATCAATGGGCTCCATTCTCCTGGCATTAATTTTACACCACTGCAGAGACATTGCTAGTGCACAGTCCCAAATTCTGACCTCAGTTCTGTCGATGTCTCTCGAATCAGAAGTGACCTACTGATCTGGGATCTGTATCCGCTGTTAGCCCTGGGCTCCCTGAGAAGCCTCATGTGGGCAGGGAAAGCAGACCCACTGGGCATCTTGGCAGAGCTGTAATTAGACAGTAAAATCTGTGTGAATCACAACAGATGTGGTGAGAGAAGAGCTCTGGAGGATTTTAAGCAAGTGTCCCATTTTTCTACTGAGCAGGGAACTAATGAAAATAATAAATACTACATGATTCTGTCTGTGGGGATTATCAACCCCATGCTTTTTCTCTAAACTTAGATTTAATTTACATTGAAGACGAGTGTTTTGCTTTCTTGCTTGTGTGCTTTTGAGTGCCCTTGTTGCCAAAAGGGGTCCCTGGCTTTCTGGATTATTAAGTAATAGAAAATAGAAGGTTATCATATAAACGAACACCAGAAGTAGGACAATTTTCTTAGAAAGAGCAGGCAATCTGAGGTTTGCACACTTAACTGCATGTATGCAGTTTATATATGCAGATACTTGCCAGTTTCTAAACGTTTCTAATATTTATTTTCTAGACTGCTAATGAACACGCATGAACATTACTCCTCAAAAAAGGAAAAAAAAGTTAAAAGGAAGGTCTTTGATAGCATACCTGTTAAGTAGGAAAATCTGCCATAAACTGGTAAACCAGTTTTTGTTTTTGTTGGGGAGGTTGGAATAGATGATCTTTGAAGGTCCCTTCCAAGCTAAATCATTCTGAAAATGGGTGTGTGTTTTGAGGAGGAGGGTGAGTGTGTGTGTGATTCTACACCAAAACCAGGTTTTTAACCTTCAGCATTATTCTCTCTTCCTGTTACTCATCCATGTATCCTGTTTTAGCTCTACCCCACAACTTCCTCATGTCATCTGCATATGAATCTGGTACAGAGTGCAGCACTGCCCCAGGACACATTTCCCCCTTAAAATCAGTTTGGTGAGAAAAAATAGTCAGAGCTCCTAATCTTGATGGACAACCTGAGGAGAAAAACAAAGGGAATAGCTCTTTGGGAGATTTTACTAGGAAGGAGGAAGTCTGGAATAAACCAAATCCTGGTCGTGAAATTCCCCTGGGGTTCTACATTCATAAAAATCTGCCAAAATATATACTACAGGTTGCAAGTAAAATATACCGTGCTTTGTAGATGGCTGGAACTGACTAATCAGTACTTGTTAATTAATTGATCTGCAGTCTGCTCAACATTAATTAACATTAACATTTATGAGAATGTCCAGACAATCAAATTAAGAGTGGTGGGTTTTATTTTTTGTTTTGTTTAGTTTTTAAAATACGTCACTAATAATTTAGCACCAGTTAGGGCAATAAAATAAAAAGAGTAAGAGGAATGAGTTCTTACCAAGATTCGTATCTTTCTTCAGAATACTAAATAACATGGGTTTCCATTGTCTGCTTTGTATCCAGCCTCTGACTCTAATGGATCTGATCAGACTGTTCAAGTTCCAAGAAGTTCTGTTGCTTTTGAGAGCCTCAGAAAGTACATCCCAGAAGGTTTGTTTCCTTTTGCTCTTTGACCACTGTCAAAATGACAAGAATAATGCTAGGAAGAGTTGCAATGAAGTCTTCCTTATCTCTGATTTTATCATGAATTTGGACCTGCCTGTGTGTCTGTCAGGCTCCTGAAGACTGAAACAAGACCCTAGCACAGAGTAACAGACACAAGTGATAATATATACATGTGCAAATTTATGTAATTCATTAAAGGTTATTAATATGTCTATATACATGTATATTATCAGAATGATATCCACAGTCCATATTTATGTAGTTCTGCTTGTCAGTTGTGTCTTTTCCAATACAGTATCATATCCTTGGAAAACTTTCCATGTGCTGCTGAAACAAATAAATACAAATAGGAGAAAACTGCGTATTCACTAGTAACATGAGAACTGACTGATTTATGAGTTGTCCATTGATTTTTCCTGAGTTATGTTGACTCCTCTCTCTATGTTAGTACAAACAATTATGAAGTTCAAGATCAACTCCACATTAACATTTGAGTCTTCCCTCTGCTTTTGCTCATCTGAATTCATGGCATAATTTTATTTTTCAAGAAAATAAAGTCAACTCTATCAAGTTTACCTCTATATTTCAGTCAGACTGTCCTTCCCAGACCTCAGCAAGTGTAGTAAAGCATTTCAGGTAATAATGGAATCCACATAAATACAGACCAACCATATTTTTCATTAAATGCTGAAGGTCTAAGACATTTTGCCACATTCTTGTCCTGCTGTACTGGCCCTGACTAGGAAGATTACTGAGAATAGCTTGGATATTTAATCAAATTGTGTAATGGCTCCAGAATACTTGATATAAACAAAGATTAGTGCTTGGCTGTGGCATTACCCTATTTAGGCCAGTGCCCATTTATACTGTTTTCCCTCTATTTCTTTGTGAGTTCAGGTCTACAAAAGCAGTACAGTATTTCAGCTGGTGCATTTCTAAGGGATTATTGCTCTTGACGGGTGGTTAAACATCATTCAATGCAAGCAATGATTGCCCAAATATGCACTGCCTATTGTGTTTTAGTGTTTAAATAGAGCACTGTGAGGATAAGTTTGTTTGAAGTAAGGTAGTCTTAGCAGCAGTGTTTATACGTGAAAGTGCATAAACACCATTATTTCTGTGGAGCCAGAAGTGGAATTCCTTCTCTAGAGCTGGTTCTGCCTGAACACGCGCTTAAGTTTTGTGTCATACCCAGCTGATCACAGATTCATGAAATTGTAATTATTAGTGACAGAGAAACCTATTAGGTAAGTCCCGTGGGGACCAGCAACAGCACCACTGACAGTAATCTCTCATAATAAATGTAGTTATACAGCTAATGTAAGTAATTGGAACTTTCTATCTCTCTATCCAGTTAATTCTGCCTGAATGCAGGCTTACGTTTTGTATTATACCCAGATGATCAGAGAATCCCAAAATCAGAATTATTAGTGATAGAAAAACCCATTACGTAAGTCTTCCAAGGAGCAGAATGGCATCATTGACACAGTAATCTCTCATGATAAATGCAGTTACACAACTAATTTTAGCAACTGGGTATTTCTTCAAACAAATTTGTTACTTCTGAAGCCATTTGTATCTGATGTCACTACAAGAGAATTGTTCTGCAGCACGACTTCAGCTTTGTTAGGGAGGAAGAAACACGAACACTGGTACAGCAGTGCTGTATTTGGAGCAGAATATTGGCTTAAAGAGAATGGCAAAGATGTAACAAATCAGCTTTTGTTCTTGTTTTTCCAGGCAGGATGTTTGCCTCTGCTAACTAATTACATAACCGATGGCTTTGCTTAGCCTTAAATGTCGTGCTCTTGGTGGTGTGAATAGTGTACACAGCTACACTTGTGCCTTCAACACACAATACAGTTTGTGTTTCTTCCTCTTTTCCTGTGGATTTTTTAGGGTTGGGCAAATCATTTACATTATGTTCCATCTGAAACTTCTCAAGGAGATGTGTAGGCTGTGTCTCCACTGGGAAATAATCACAGGTGAAATGACTGCCAGTCAGTCTGTGTGCAGCAGTCCAACCTGCAGCAAGAGAGCCACACATAAATCAGTGTGTGGGTGCCATGTACAGACAGGGCTGTCCCTGGATATGATCAGTACAACAAGCAGCTTACCTCTGGATTTCTAAACCAGTAAATCATTGTCTCATTCCACACATTTCTGCAGAAAATGATGGACTACCCACCCTGCCAAGTCAAGAGACTAAAGAAAGAAATGCTCCAGAGCAGGATGGCTCTGCTCCCAACAGTCAAAGGTGTCTGAACCCCAGCTGTGGAACTCCAGCTCCCTGTGGCACAGTTCAGTTCAGTCTGGAATCCTGTGAGCAGCAGGATTTTGCCTCCCTCAGGATGGCGACAGGTAGAAACAGAAGGCATTCTACCTGCCTAAACAGAATTTTCCTACTGCTCTAGCTGAAAGGTGGAGACAATCAAACAAAAGGCTAAAACTGACCTCAGGTTGCACTTTGACTGAGTCCAGACCCTGAAAACCTGGTGTGACTGTGTTCTGTTAAATGCTGACAGTGGGGTTGTGTTCTTCCCCAAACAACTGATAGCTGCCAAACTTCTGGGCTGCAATTATCTGATTGTGCCTCTGCTGTTGACAGGGCTGGATCTGCATGGTCTTTTTTGGTACTGACTGTGGAGGACACCCCAGGGATAACTTTGGAGGAGTCTACATTGGCCAGATTGCCAGGAAGAGGCCGATCTGCCTGGTGGCACCTGATCTCTCACTGTTACCCTTGGCCCTTCCATCAGCTCTGTGCATTTCCAGCTGGTTTGCTCAATGCTGTTACCAGTTCCTGCTGCTCCAACTCAGCTCTGTGCAGTAGACTTTCCCTGTGGGAGATTAAAGCCCTCATATAAAGCCAGTGAGGAACCTAGATTGTGATGCAATCCTCCTTCAGGTGTGAAAAAAACAGATTTATCACTTTTTAAATTGAGGCTGAAGGTGTGTGATGTGTTTTACTTAATACCAGACAGACTAGTATGAGCAGAGGAATTGACAGCTTGGAGGAGCTTGTGGAAAGGGTGGGAGGAAAACGAGGTGTCAGGTTTTATGATTGTGGTGTCTGCACATTTTCACAGTGATTATCTTTTGTTATCAGTGCTCAGAAAGAGTAATTTGAGGTCTGTCCTAGACCTCAGGGCATGGTGGCTAGGTTGACACACATGATTTTAAGGTAAAAGGCTGTAGAAAAGGCAGAAGTATAAAAATACCAGCCCATCCTCATAACACCTGCAAGAATTAAATGTCACTTTGCAGTGGACAGTCATCAAACCTGTAGGCATGCTACACAATAATTGAATGTCAGTTGGATGATTTTATCTGATAGAATGAAGAGAGAAGACCAAGATTTACACACACATTTCACACAGTGCTGAAAAATGAGACCTTCAAATATGCACAAATAGTAAAGACCCTGGGTTATTTTGTTGTTCTAAAAGACAACCCAGAGCACAGAACCTTAATATATTCAGTAAATGGTGATTCAGCGATAATTTCAAAATAATATCACTCTTTTCTTTTTGCTTTTGCTGACCAGCTTCCATCTCACACAAGTGCTCCAAGGTTATTGCACCTCAGATGTCTTAACATATATAGACATGGCCTATATATGGACTAAAATGCAAGTCACAGACACTTACCTGATCCACACAGATGATTTTTATAAAGTAATTCCAACTGCATTTAGTAATCTGTAAAAAGAAAAAAACAAACTAAAAACCAAAAACCAAAGAAACAAAAAACCAGCAAAAGTCAAGCTGGTTGTATAAAACAAATTTAAAGAAAATAGGAAATGTGAGTGCTTCTTCTAGTTTAAAAAACTGCCTAGTTCACTGAGAAAATAATTAGTGCAATGTCACCCAGCTTTAGATAGATATGAGAGTTCATGTGTGAAGGCTCCATCTCCAGCCAGCTGAAGGGTACAGAGGAGCCAGATTGTCATCTTGTTCTGCTACCAGTGTCCTTGTTTTTTACAGAGACAAAATTTGATGAGTGGGAATAACCATACTCACAGATTCCAAAACTGGGGTGATAGCAAAGGACAGACAAGAATTAGATAAAGGATGAGGAGATCTGATTTTTTTTTTAATGAGCTGCAAAAGGAATGCATACAATATTTCAGGCAGATGATGCAGGTTCAAACAGTGGCAATATTAACATCTTTGACCACTGTCATCTTTTGGCCTGGTGCAAATTCAGGAAAGGATGTGTTTAGTGCCTGAGGTAAGAGACAGCCGTGTTGCTACAAGGCTGAATTAGTGCACTTCAGGTAAATCTAACACAGAGGTGGAGCATGCCTGAGGATATAATGCAAATTTGCCACATCCATTGTTAAAAATAGTTTGCCAAAAGTCTTTTTCATATTGGGAGGCCTTTAGAGACTTCCATGCATAAAAAATCACACTTGTAACACAAAAAGAGATAATCACAGAAGAAGAATATTTAGCAAAGAAGACAGGGCTGTGGGGTAAATAAAACAGAAAATTAAGAAGGAAGCTAAAGCATTTTATTAAATAACATATAAATAATATATCCTCTAACAAAAAAAAAAAGTCTTTGATTTGAAAATAATCCTGGTGGAGAATGTATACAGAAGATCTTATCTTAACTACATTGGTTTCTAAATACTGCCATTCGGGTTTCCTGATGCAGGCAGTAACTAAAAGTTTTATTTTGCCTCTCAAAGGTGTAACTCAGAGGCTGGTAGCTACTAAAATTGTTTCCACAAAGATTCTCTGGCATGTTCAGGCCCAAACACAGCCATTATTCAGCTCTTCAGTGGAATTAATGGAAGCTATGGTAGCATGGCAGCTTTTGGAGGCACTTTGTCCTTTTTGACTTTGAACCACTGCAATGTAAAATCCCTAAAAAAGCAGCATGTTGAGGAAAGAAAATGGGGAGGAAGACATGGGGGAGGAGGGGAAACTTCTGTGCCTGGAAATACCTATTCTGTGCAGAGGTTCAGGAAATATTTTTACATTATTTTATTAGTTACACTGTCAGCAGCGTGGATAATAACCAGTGTAAGTCAGCCCTGGATGAGATTTGTGAACTCTGTATGGTTTAGCAGAGACTTGAGCTTGTCTAAAAGTCTTCCCCTCTGTCCCCATGGTGCAACATCTCCCAGACTGGCCTGGAGCTTTATCTGATATTGAAAACAGCAGATTGCATCTTTGTCTGCCAACAATTGAAGCAAATTATCAAAATTGGTTCGTGAAATGGAAAGCAACTTGAAACACAATTATTCATCTTTGTTCCTTAATGAATTGGTCATCCTTTCTTCTGCAGTGAGGACATCTACAGACTCCTACCATTGTGTAGATCACAGGGTCTATAAATATTTAACAGCTTATCACATTAGGCTACAGTAACATCTCCAAAATTAAAGGAAAAAAAATGAGAAAATATACCCTGTCTGTCCTTTCTGAGCAACTCTGTATTTCACTAGCTAAGACATACAATCTTATTAATTTATCACTTTTCAGTCTTTTTTTTTATTGTTGTCAAATCAAACATCTTTTTGAACAGAAATTACATTGATATGTTTGCTTGATTGTAATACTAAGATTTTTTTTAAGCTTCAGGAAACATGGATCCAAAATGATGGCTTAAGATTTCTGAATTAAAGCTCAATTCCAGGCACACAACACACTCTAACTCCATAAACACACTCAATAAGCTCCATTAAGGGTTGCTGAAATCCTCCTCCTATCTGGGGCAGCTTAATTTTCCTAGCTTTTTAAGAGCACTAAAACAAGTTCTGCTTGGTTTGTCCCACTAACAGGAAAGTCAAAATTCCTGTAAAAGTCTCTTCTGAAGTTTCTTTATGCCCAGAAATTTTTTTTTTAGGGAAAAAAACAAAGGAGAAAGAGAAAAAGAAAGAGAAAAAGAAAGAGAAAGGAGAAAAAAAAAAAAAAGAAAAAAAAGAAAAAGAGAAAAAGAGAAAGAAAAAGAAAAAGGAAGAAGAAAAAGAAAAGGAGAAAAAAAAGAAAAAAGAAAAAGAGAAAAATAAAGGCTGCTACAATTTAAAAGTTAAATGTATAATTACAACTTGTAAAAGGCTGCTACAATTTAAAAGTTAAATGTATAATTACAACTTATAATTAGATGACATTAAATCTGGGACATGATTCAATGCAATTCAAGGACAGGGATGCCAACTAGAGACCTAAACAAGTAAAAGTAAGGCCAACAGGAACCTCATGAAATTCAAGAAGCACAAATGCACAGTCCTGGCCTAGGACTGAATAACCTGGTCTGACCATGGCTGAGAGCTGCACACTGGATCTGGGACTTCTGAAGATCCCTCTGTGTCTCAATTATACCAATCTCTTCTCCTTTGTCCCTAAAATTACTTTTATTCCTTAAACATATAAATAGTCATAAATCAACGAGTTTAAATATATTTTTTCATTAAATCTCTCTTTTTTTTTTTAAGATCTCACAAGGCTTATAGTAGAACATCCTAATTTTAAGTCACATATGACCTAGTTTTCCTTGTTGATTATACTTGATATCTCAGTTCCTTTATCTGGAGTGATGTATGAAAGTATCTTGGCACTGGCTATGCAGATGGAGAAAGCCAAGGTTGTGCTCTGATTTTCTCTCCCCATCTCTCCTCTGATGTGAAGGTTTTATTAGCTGCCTGACCTGCTGCTGTGAGCTAATATGCACCAAACCAGTTTTCACTGCAAGCCCCACCTAAAAGGAAAATCACACTTTTGTCAGCTTTATCTGATTTATCAGTGAACCCCAAGCCAAGGGAGCATGTTCTCTTCTCCATCCCTGCTGTGTCCAGTGACACTGAGGTGCCATTAATCAAGCCAGGCTGTCAGGCCAGACTCACAAACCTCGCCAGGAAGCTGCTGATGGACTTTGGGAAGCTGGTTAAACAGGTGAAGAATTTGAAGTGGACACAGAGTGGCTGAGCAGGCAGTGACAGGAGCAGCAGGGTGGTGGCGGCACCTCCCTCACTTCAGCATTGCTTTGGTGCTGCATTTCCCACCAGAATTACCAGCTGGGAAGGGCCATCTCTGTTTTATTTTGCTTAGTATCACCACTTATTGCTTGGAACCTGCTGTGTTCCTACCCAAGGGTGCAGCTTGGCAGCACAAGAGGCCTCGGGTTTCCCCTGGCCTTGCTGGGAAGGACAGGAGGCCCATGATGGAGCAGGAGGCCGAGTACTTCCCAGGCAGGAACCCCCTGGAAAGTGGTTAACAGATATTTTATTAAAGAGTTTTCCAAGTATTGAGCACTGAATCCACCACCCCTGCAAGCACGAGGCATATCTCCAGCAGGTTACGTGTGCAGCATGTTTCCATTTAAATAAAATATCCCACTTTCAAGAATTTAGTGGAGCTGCCCTTCTACAACAGCAGAAATTTGCATGCATACCCAAGACCGAGTTTTGCAGAGCTTCACACCTTTGTGTAAGGAAGAGGAGAAGCAGCCTGCTGGTCCCCAACAGCAGCACCCCTAGGCCAAAATCTGTACAGGGACGATACAAAAAAAAAATTAACTGACACAAAGCCAAGCCTCAGGTTAAACTTAAAACATAGCATATGGGAATCTTAAAAAAAGGGAGGCTTAGCATGGGTGAAATTATAAGTGTTTGTGGCTGTTTTGTTCAGTAATGAAACCACAGACAGCAGAGAACCAGAAACGGATCCTTCTGCAGCTACACAGTCTCCCAACTCCAACCCTCATCTGGCAGAGATCTTTATGGAGTAGGGCAGAACTGCTTTTGCAGCCCACTAATTCCACAAAAAAACAATTGCTGCCATATCGAACAGCAAATAATGCCCAGTGACAGTCTGAGTGGGTGCAGGCAATTACCATGTTCTCTGCATGGTGTGAATTCCTCCTGTCACCGACGGCTGCAAAGCTGAGTGTGAAGAAAAGCTTACTCGGAAGCTAGGTTTTTATGGGATGCAGAGTAGAATTCATGGTGGGGGAAGAAAAAAGGCAACATATATTTAGCCATTCAAAGAAACTTTAATTTTTAATAAAAATCCATATGGGGAAAATATTGTTAGTCCTAATATTAGTTCTTTGTGCAGAACAGTCTCATTTCCATTTTGGATGACTGGGAAGTGATTTCAACAGATTTTAGGAGAAGATAAATATCATGGATGTGGTTCTCCATTCTTTCTTAAATTTCCTTTTAAAAATGCTTTACATAAAATGTCAATTTTAGTTTTTAGCCTGCCAGCTAAGGCAGAGTGGTAAGACCAAGTGTCACAAAGAATATTTCTAAATAGCTGTCATTAAAGGAGAGTCTTTGAAACAGCAATATATGCCAGAAGTCAGACAGGTTCCAGGATAGCATAAAAGAACCAAGATCGCAGGCCTTGAAAACCCCAAGAACTATGAATAAGTCTCCTCTATGGTAGCTGAAGTAAAATAAAGAAATTTGTGCCAAACCATTTTGCCTGAGCTACATGTAGTCATTTAAGGACAGCATTGCAAAACCTAAATATTTATCTTCCTTGAGACAAGTTATGTGATATTTCCTCCAGAACATTTGCACAAAGAATCCAAAGATCCAGTATGAGCTGGAAAAAGGCCTGACATTAATCCAACATATGCAGGGTTTTTTTACTCAGGAAAATTCTTCCAAAATGTTAAAGTAACATTTCATAGCTGCAGATACATCTATTTAGTCAAGTTCCAAGGAAGACTAAATTAAACACTGAAAAGAAAAAAAAAACAGAAGAAACCATGCTTTTAAGCAGAGCTCACAACCTGGGAAAGATCATCAGGCCACTTTTGAGAACAGATTAATTTATACTTAGCTAATTACCCTGCAAGGTTCAGCTGAGCTGCCAGCACCACTAACAGTCAAGACATATCACAATGGATTGTTCTGTCTGTTTGATAAACTCATTCACTGAACACATTGATTTCTGGCTGTGCATGTACAATAAAATCTAGGCAATCCACAGAGCTACTACTCATCTCATTCAGATAATTTTCTGCCTTTTTGTTATGGCTCATTATTTTCAACCCAATTTTTGCATCATTCTTTCTAGTTTGGGGAGAATTCTGGCAGTCAAGACCAGCGTGTTCTAGTTCTTGCTCTGCCGCTCATTATCTGTGCAGTTTTAACAGCTTCAACAGCTCTGACTCCATCTGCAAAACTTGAATAGTATTTAAAAGTCTCTAGGGGTCTTTTAAAGTGTAAAGTAATTCTCACTGTGAAACACACAGACACTGCACAGGGACATAAAACTGTAACATACCAGAGTGTGTTCATTTAGTTGTATTATCCCATGGCAAGCACACAGTTTGATTTTGATCTGAAATATGCACAGAAAAAAAAAAGTCATCATTCAGCAAGAAGGCAGAGACTTTTTTTGTCTTTTCAGTATATTAAGACATCAAAATAACCAAAAATTTCATGGAAAGAATGTGAAGATCACACAAGTTTCCTTGTTTTTTAGTTACTTAATAATGTACATATAAATTCAGGAAAAAGTTGAAGTAATTAAACCTAGTATAACTTTTTTGACTTAACAATGAATAAATTACACTCTCACTAAAACTACTTCTTTCTGCAAAATCAGAGAGGACTTTCACTGATATCAACCAGTCATTACTAGTGACAACAGGAATCAAGTCAGCAAGAATCAAATCAGGCCTTTTGTACTGAAAGCTTAACAGTTTGCTGAATCTTGGTTTAAATATGGTGACAGCTTACTTTGAATGACGGTACAGAGCGAGGTTTAATTGGGATATTATTTCCTAAAAAAACAGTCCTTAAATTCAGAGCGGTGTTTTCATTTTAATTCTTGGTTTTGTTAAACAGTAAGACTTTAAAGAAAAATTATTTCTTCAAAGCATGAGATAAAATATATCTTGCTACCTGCAAAATAAGAATGGGCAGTGTACTTTCTTTTTAGGAGTATAACAAAACTAGAAAGTAAACATTCATCTCACTGTGAACAAGCAAAGAAGTGTAGTGTTCATTAGATTACACCAAAAAGGAAACTTCAAAAATTTTAAAAATTCTGTGTATTTTAGACTGTACCCTGACTGCTGCTTTACAGCAGAAGAGTAATAATCAGAATAAATAATCAGTAAAACCCCTAAACTCCACCACATGTTGATGTTTGAGTTACTGCTTGACTAGTCCTGTTGCACCAAATTTCTTACTAATTGAGACACAGCAGAAATAACAATGATTATTGATAGTCCCTCTGGTGTTATGGTAACGTCAGTTTTAAAAAGTAAATAATTACTGGAATTAAAAGTCACTGGTTTGGCTCAAATGATGGTGAGAGAGTTTTGTGACATTTTAGAACACAATGTGCAAAGTTCTTGTCTTTATGTTGCTGGAGGCTACTGCTGGCTGTTTTGATATATTCTTAAGAGCAGAACAGCATTGTTTCGTGGCATTAAGGGACAATAACAGCCTTCAGTTGGCCTCTGGAACCATCACCCATTCTGTTGACATTATCTCTTGGCTGCCTACAATTGATTTAAAATCAAACAGTGGCGTTACATAATGTGCACTTTTATAAAATTACTGTCTCGTTATTAAAGTTCTCAGCTGACCTTGCCTGGGTAAGCAGCCACTTTGTGGCTGGCCTAGAGGGAGTCCTCAGATGAAGTTTTCATCAAATTCTCAAGGGCTATATCTTCATTTCTGCATTAATTCAGCTCATCTGACACTGAGCTTGGACATTTGTGGTCTGCTGTGTCCTCACTGGTACTGTTGCCACTCTGTTAGGACAAAAAAAAAAAAAAAATCTGCATTCTAAATTAACACAGGTTTTTCCAGCCTGGATGCCCTAGCAAAAGTAAAACCCAGAGATATTTGGGAAAATTATAACAGTGTATTGTAGTCTGTAGTCATAATCCTCCAATATTTCCCAGCCAGCATTGAGAGACAGTTCAGGAGTGTTTTGTTCAGATGCAGCATTAGAAGGTGTTATATTTTCATTTAATAGTCCTTATGGGATATTTCCTGGCAATTTGATTAATCTCTTTCAGACTAGGTTTTTAGGAGGGGCAGGAGGGTGATGCACAACATCCTGTGGCAATGAGTTCTACACGTTGACTGCATTTCGTGTGTAAAAATCCACCTTCTTTTGGACTCCTTGCCTCATAAGTGCAATGAGTGCATTTTCATTATTGAATTAGGCAAGACAGTAAATAATCCTCTTCTGTTTGATTTTTTGTTGTTGTTTCACGCATGGCTTTATAGTCCCTACTTGTGTTCCTTCTTAGGCATTTGTTTTCCAGGAAAACTATTCCATACCTCTGTCATTCTTTTGCCCATTTCTCCATAATCTTTGGTTCTACTATATCATTTTAAAATGAGTAACACCTTAAAATCATGAGAAATACATGCAATATTCAAATTCATACAATATTCAATGTCATATGTAACAATACTGCATTACATATGATAAAACAGCGAGATTTTCTCTTCCGTTCCTTTTCTGTTCTGTTCCATGCTTTGTTTTACTGTTAACAAGAATGGAGATAATGCTTTCACAGAAACAGATAAACTATCACTAACTTAAAACACTCACCCTGGTTGTTATTACTCAGCTTGGAGTCACACCTTGCACATGTACTTTTAGAATATTTTTTTCCTGTGCCTTTATCTACACTGAATTTTCCCAGTTATTTTATTGACCACCCTTTTCCTTCTCTGCTTCCTTATAGCTTATTTTTACTGACCTGAATGGCTGCAGTTTCAAGAGAAAACTGCCTCTCTGGTATTACTGTTTTTCTGAAATAATTTATTATCGTGCTGAACAGCCTGTCCTATATCATTAGGACATATTCCTTGCCTTCAAAGGAGTGTGAACCACCTGTAACCCCATTTTTGAGCTCTCAGCTGGGGAAGATCCTGAAATTCCCTCAGCACTGAGCTATTTACCCTTCAACAACTTTTTTTTGGTCTTTGCAAACCGAGCAGTTACCAAGCCCAGCTGAAGTTGCACATGGTCCAAAAGTGACATTTTTTCTTGGCTTAAGTACTTCTGAAGGTAAAGGAAGGTTCACAAGAGCTGAGGCCTTATCTAACCACCACAACCTGTCACATTATCACTGCAATGGCTCTGGGAATCACTCTGCCAATAAAACAGCGGCATAATTCAATTAGTCTCAAGTGTTCAAGTGTTTGATGCAAAACACACTTTGAAGTATAATCATGATCATAAACCCTTATTGCTTCCCCAACGGTGCATGTGTTCAAAGATCACATATTCTGTGTGCAGTGCAATGTATGAAAGCATGGGATAGGGGGGGTTTCCCCATGTGTTTATCTCATCTATGTCCTGCAAAGATTTCCTGCCTTAACAGCTCCTACTGATTTATTTTTGATTGCTGTGTCCTTAAAACAGTAGAATCCTGCTTTGTAGTGTGGAAACCTCAGTGATACGGGAAATGAAAAGCTTAAAAGTTTACTACAGTTCATAGGGAGGGCAGGAGAATCAGAGAGGAAGTGGTAATTTTACAACAATAAGTTAAAGACTTTAAAAGACTTTAACACTTACAATACTCCATTATAGACCATATAATTACATTGCAGTTACTGTATATAATTACATAGTAATTGCGTAAATAAGGAATGTTTAGACCCCTGAATAAGTATTTTTAAAGCTTATTTTTTCAAATTATTTAAACCCAGCACAGGAACTGCAAAGATCTGTCTTCTCTCATACACTTTAGTATATGTTACAAATTAGGAGTCTTTACAGATCATCAGTACAGTGGAATTGCATTTTCAACTTGAACTAAGTATTCAAAATTTTTTACTATTTTTCTGGCTCTGGTGTGATAACCAGCTGGTAACCAAAGCACATGAGCGGAAAAGTTCCACAAAATTTGTAAGCTTTAAACAAACCTTAAGAGCATAAAATTATCTACCTATTCACACCACCATGTACTTGTTTTTCTTTACAAAGAGGAAACTCACCTCAGGGCTTGAACTTGCAATGTGGGCAGTCAGGATGCCAACAGACCAATATGAAGCATATATAAAATTCTGGAGTTTTTTATTTTATGACAGAATATATAACACAGGATATATGCATAAAACATATTCTATACATAAATTCTATAATACAGAATTATTCATATCTGTAGTTATAAAATTATCATAATTGTTATGAAATACTACTTATTAATTTTTTATTTTAATGTTTATTTATAAATATTTTTTAATATACAAGAATTTAGAATTGGAAAGTTTAATTATTTTTTGTATTTGTACTGTTATAGTTGCTAAAATTTAATACAAACTCTGAGGGAAAACTGACTAACTGAATGCATACCAGCTCAAAATAATGAATTTTTTTTTAAATTTATTCCATTTTCTGAAGTTTCTTCTTCTGTAGAGCTGTACACATAGTCAACTCTTCTGTGTCATCAAGAGTTTAATGAAATCAACAAAACCTTTAGAAATTTTAAGCTAAACCTAATGTGTGCAAAGCCAAAGCCACAAAACACATTTATAATATGATGCTAGAATACACTTTTTTAGTTCTATCACATAGTAAGTACTAAATGAAAAGCATCACAGTGGATTGCAGGGCTTTTTAATACAAATTATACAGGTTGTCTCTGTTGTCCTCCTGAAGGGCATGTATTCCATAGGGAGATAACTGAAAATGTGCCATTATGAGCTATGAACATGGGGCTTTTTCACAGAAAATCTCACTTCATAGGATAAAATACTCTGGCTGAGAAGGATGACATTTTGATATTCCTGTAGAGTTTACCTTCATGGTCTTTTGTCACCCATAAAATTCCTTCAAGGTCCTGAAAGCAAATTCCTTTTCTGCCTTATGGGCAGATGAACTGCACTTTCTTCACCCAGTGTTCAATAAGGAGAATTGTAATAGGATCCCCAGAGCTGTGCAGGAGGGGAGAAAAAATGACTAAAGTTTTCATGAGAATGGCATCAAAAATGTCTTCTGAAAAATCCCCCCAGTGTGTTCTCTGCGTGGCTTTTGCTCTCATGCTGCACTGCAGCGCATTTTTAGCTGAACTGTCTTTGTGTGCCACAGTACATTAGGGAAGAGACAGGTCAGGAACATCACCATAAAAGAGAAGAAAATACAGAATCTGAACTACTTTTTGCTAGAAGCACCATAAAAGCTCCTGCAGAGACAGAATGACGTCAGACTGAAATAAAGCACCTTCATCTCAGCAAACTTCCATATTAACAAATACGACTTTTATCAGTGCCAAAAAGCCCCAAATTCCACTATTCAGTGCTGATTCTTCATCTACACCCAAGCGGAAAGCTTAGACTACCAGAAAATACTTTTGGGGAAACAAGTTTTGTTTGCACCCAGAAGACATTCTCACTGCTCTGTGAGATCTCTAGAGACCTGGATATTGTTTCAATGTTCTATAAATAAAATCTGGTTTACTTGCGTCGAATGTGTTGCATTACATGCATTAAACAGATTAGCGATGCATGTGAAAATTTATGTGCTAATGACATTCAGATTTCAGGCTCCTAGCAACCTGCTTTTCTCAACTCCTCTTCTTTGAAGGTTAAGTGTCTCTGCAGCACTATTTTATATTTCTTGTGGATTGGTGGGAAGGAAAGCTTTTAGCCACTTTTAACCACTCCTTTAAGGAGCAGTACGTGAAACCATGGTTATTCATTTTAGTGCCAAAAATGAAAAAGTGCTTTCAAATAGACTCTTTTGTTTCCTTTAGTACATTTATTCACAATAGGTTTTGCATTTGTTTTCATACTGTAAGGTATTGTATAAGTAGGTTTTACGCCAAGATTTTGCTATTCTTTATAGGGTGTGGCTGGTGTGAGTGATCCAGTGCTGATCTTGTAACTTTGTAGAGTGGACAAAGTTATTTCCAAGCATTGTCCAAAGTCTGTAAGCCCCAGGGGCCCAGATTGCCCATCTCATTCATATCCAAATGGCAAGATCCAGCATGTTGGGAAGAATCCTGAAATTTTGGGCATTGATTTATAAACTGGATTCAGTTGCAGCCAAAGGAAGTCAGACCAGCACAAAGTAAAAATTTTGCACTGAATTACTCCAGAAAAAGAAGATTGTTGCTTTTGGAACAGAGGGCCATTAAAACTGTGCCAGTTAGAAGGTTGGATCTTGCATTATTTTTTTGAATTTTAGTGAGGTGCACCTTACGAGTTTGTAAGGGGCTGAATGCAAGGTCATATGTAAATAATACAAATACAAGGGGTTTTTTTCCTCACATAATAGCTATTTTAGGCTGAAATAGATACCCTGAAACAACCTTCTTGTCCATGGACACAGTCTGTAAATTTTTCCCTCTCTAATTTAAGTAGGCAAGTGATTTTAGTCCCGCTTTTGTGTAGTTCCACAGTCAAGGTTAAAGACTATGACTTCAACACAAGAATAAGACTAAATAATGAAATAACACTAAAATCCAGTGTCAGTACACAAACTGGGTCTTCAAGCTCCTTCAGCTATCAGCCTGCTCTGATCAGGAACTCCTAGATGGCAGAAGTCAGAGCTGTGTGGGACTCTGACAAGCCATCCTTGAAAGGGAGAAAACTCAATACCCACTTTATGCTTTTGTAACTTCACTTTAAGGACATTTAGAACAAAAGGAAAGCAAACTACTTCCAAAAGACATAACAGTAAGGAATGAATGCATCCTGCAGTGGAGACTGTGGGGATCAAGGTGGGGATTATTCTTCCTTCCCACTATTTCCTGTTATGCATTAAACAACTATATTGCTTAGACGGGAAAGAAAAATGGAAAGAAAAATATTGCTCTATACCCTAGCAAAAGATCCACATAATTATCTTCCTTACTGAAAAGCTCATCAATCTTTTTTTGTTTGAATTGCTTTGGCCTGCAAATATTTACAAAATACACGTGCTCCTAGAGAAAGGGAAGCTTATGAATCGGATCAGTATGTTTTAAAATTAATTTTCTTCTGATGATACAATTTACACTAATTACTAAAATCCACTAGAATTTTTCTGGAGAAGCAACATTGTCAATTTTACATTGCTGTAACTAGACAATTTCAGCTATAGAAAGATAATGTCTGCATTAAATATTGAACTGGTCTGCCTATGTATGTGGCAGTTTCCCTGCTGTAAGTCCCTCTTTGGGACAAAAAAAGATGAATTCAGCTTGTAATAAACTTACTGGAGAAAAAGTATGGAATATAAACCTGTGCTAGAGTTTCTGGTTTTGGGCTTTGGATGTGTACTTTCCTCATTCCTCACATACAGTTTTTAGCCCAGAGCTTGAACTAAAAATTCTGTTTGCTTTTCAGAATGAGGGACTGTACCCCATGGCTTGATAAACATAAAGAGCTGTGGTGTTGCAGCAAGGAAATTCCAACGAGCCTGGTCTGGCTGCCAGGGTGTTGCCATGCCACTTCTGTGTGGCTTGAAGGTGCCATTGTAAAACACTCATATTACACATGCTTCTAGCACTGCTGACATTTGATTTAGAACAACACTTGTGAGAGTTTGGAGGGGCTGAGTAGCACACAGCTTTTCCCTCACCCCTCCTCATTTGACAGAGAGGGTGTCCAAATGCAACCCAATCACTGCAATAAATATTCACCTGTTTACTAGTGGATGTTGAGGCATTGCTAACTGTGTGTTTGAATGCTTTTCCAAGCAGTAACTGCTTAGTTTTCCACAGCTGTAAATTACAGAAAAGCCACCTGAGTTATCAGATTATATAATTTCCTCTACTACAATTCACTGCAGTGTCTGCAACCCATGGTGCAGAAGTGCACACTTTAGTAAGATAATTATTTTGTGATTCTTTTGCATATACAGCTCAGAGAATTTTTTTTTTTGGTGCTGTTGAAGAGAGGGAAATTGTGGGAAGGCCCTGAAAATCTGAGTGAGCTATCCTGAATATTTACTGCACATTTGGCTGAGTTAAAACAGATTCTTGCCACGTTATTGTACAGCCAGTGAGACAAGTTAGCCCAGTTTGCAGTGCCACTTCACCTGGATATGAGGGTTTTATTTGACAGTGCAAAGACAAAAGGGATCTCTGGCAGTATCACTAGAATGAGAAAAGTATTCTCATAGCCTCTCCTTGGACCACAGATTACAATTGCTATATTTGATAACCTGCACCACAGCTGAGCAAACACTGAGCAAAGGAACCATAGGAAATCTTTATCAAAGCAGCAGCTTTAACCACTGCTTGGTTCTGCCAGTGCCAGGAAGGAAGATGGTGGAAGAAAACAATTGGCCAGCTATAGCTGCAACGGGGTTTGACATAAAATTAATTGCTGTGCAGATACAGTGATGCCTAAGCCAATCCTCTGGGACTGCATATAGGATGTAACTTGGTTTATCTAAGTGTAAGGACTTCACCTACAGCAGGGGCAAGCTGCATGCTACAAGGAAAAGGTAGAATTAAGCTCTGTCTGTGGAGGAGACTGCAGGAGAGTATAGTGAGGTACTTGTGACCTTCATGAAATGTAAAGCTGGCTAAAAAATGTTTTTATATGTAACATCAAAGGTCAGGAGATTCTGAGTTTTCAAATCTAAATGTGTGGTGATTATTTCAAGCTGCAGCAAGCCAAGTCAGAGGTAAGATCTCATGTAAATGAGTTAATATGCACAGGATATTATCACAACTGCTTCCTTTGTGGTGGCAAGGATGCTTTGATTCATCTCAGCCAGGTTCCTACAGTTTGGATCCAATATCTGACATTCCTTGTCCCTCAGCACTGCCTTTTCTGTGATGTTTCTCTTTGGCAGACACTCAATAGCATTGACAGGATCCCTGAAATGCTTTAACAGCAACAAAATCATAGGAGGCAGCCTGAACTGATCACATGGTGTAAAAGCATATGTGGGGGATTAAAAAAACAAAAACCCCCACAAAATATAAGATTTTAGGAAAGATCTTGATCCAGTTCCATTTGAAATTATTAAGGTTCTTCTGCCAGTTTCACTTGGAGGTAATTTGACACCAGGAAGAATGTTTTTTAGAAGTTTTCCAGCTATTGAATCATGGACACAAGTACTGTCCCTTTTTATTCCCCCTTTTTTTTCTTCTGTTCCTTAATCCTTAATTCTCTAAATCCTATTGAATGATTATTATATACTGGATTTGTGTCTATTGTCCTATTCCCAGTAGAGATGACCATAACTTTGGGAATTACTGACTTAAAAATTCTGGTTTTCTATTTGCAAAACACAAAAAGTCAATATGCTTTGAACACAACTTTTTACCACAGTTAAAAGTGTACAGGAACCTGCATAGGGATTTTTTTTTAATAGTGTTATGTCAATCCTAATTGGTCTGAAACCTTCTATAGCAAGCAAAAATATGTTTATTCGACCTACAGATATCTTTTTATGTCTAGTTTAGATTAAACACATACATGACCTTTCCATGACTTTTGATTTAAGTATGTGTGGCATTTTTGCTGTTTGAGACCATCATAACTTCTCTCTTTTTGCCAGCCTGACAAATAATCAATATTTTCTCTACTCCAGATAGTGCATTCATGTCATCTGAAGAATGTAAGTTCCATCAAATTAAACTATTTACCCTCTTGAAGTGCTACACAGGCTAAAGTTCTTTACTGCGTAGTGTGTGCAATTACCTTTGATCACTTCTAGTTTAAGGCAGCAAATGTAAAGGAAAAATAAAAGAATCTATCCCCCATGCATTCCAGAAAAAGATCCAAAAAATACTAGCTCTCTTCCATTTGAACCTCTTTGTGTTTGCTGCTGTTCCTCTGTTACAAACAGGAATTTCTTTAGTCTCAGAGAAAGCAGGAATAAATCAGAACAAAGCCTTTTTTTTTTCTTGTGACATTAGACTTAAACCCTGCCACCACAAATTATTACACATCTACATCAGTGCATACTGTATGCAAAGACTGCAGTTTAAATTTTGGCAGTAGTCAGAAATCTGCAGTAAGATCTTGAGGGAAATGAGTAAAATGGTAGTTTCTGTGCCATTCTACTCTAATCACCCTGACTAATGGCAGACAGAGTAGTGCTTTTATGGAAGGTTTGGAGAATTTGTTCTACATTTACATGGTTAAGGCTTTTTTTACTATAGCATTAATAACACTTTGTGTTTTCCTACTAACCCAGGACTGTTCTAAGATGGTTCTTTGTCACAGCAGAACACTGCAATCCTTCCACTACTCTATTTCACACTGTGTGATAAGACTCATCACATCAAAACAAAGCAAAGTAAAAGAGGTTCTTAATTAGCCACATTAATAGTAAAATCTGGGTGTCTCAGAGGGGCTGCCTTAAGCATGACTGCAGCACACAGGTTTAGTTTGTATTTGTCAGTCTGATGAGGAACTAGACTTGAATTATTTGAGCCTTAAGAAATTTTTAAAATGTCATGGAGGTGGGAAAGGATTACAGAGACAGCTGACATCCAACCCTTCTTCTCCTAAAAATTTAATCACTGTGAAAGAATTAGGTGAGGCTCGAAGAACTTGTTTGCCTGCAGAGTGTCATCAACACAGCCTGAATTGTTGCTTTTCATGCTGGACCAAGACAAGCAGAGGTAGATGAAATATTTCATTAAAACAGGAATGCACATCATTATGAAACAACTTCTGTCAGTGACCTGACCTTTTTGGGTTGGTTTCTGTCTTCAGCTTGAAAGGTACTATAGAAATTTTCAACCTATACATTAATGTCGTTGTGCCATTGTGTACTCATAGGGGATCTTCATGCTGTTTGCCTTGTGGATAATTAATGTGGTGTCGTGGCAGTGGTCTGTGGACGTGGGGCAGTTTGAGTGAAAAACAGAATAGAAAATCGACAGCTCTGGAGCTGGTCGCTGTTTATTATGAACAGAAGAGATGAACTTATAGCCATTTCCTCTCCTTCCTACCAAAAAAATCAAACCAAACAAAAAAAGGAAAAAACCAAACCAACCAACTAAGCAACCAACCAACAACAATAACCCAACAAAATAAACCCCAAACCAACAAATAAAAAGTCTAAACTCTGCATTCAGCTGCTCCCTGCTCCACTCAACACCTGCTTGGCCCTGAAATGCTGCTGCTTATTTTCTTAGTTTCTTCTTTCTACCTTTCTTTGGGTAATAATCTATTTTTTCTGGTAATTCTGAAGCCTCCAAACTGAGTCTCCAACCCCTGTTTCTACTTCAGGAAGACCTGGCAGCTGCCAGGCATTGTCATTTTAAATATCAATTGTACTGTCCACAAAGCTCTTGTGCTGCAATTACTGTTTTGAATGGTGGTTCTTCCAGCAAGCTTCTGATTCCATACACAGGAAATTAAAGTCATAACCACATGCCACTGGTGTGGAAAAGAAAATTCAATAGGCTCCTGTCAAAAATGGAAGGTGGGAAAGAGTCTTTCAGAGTCTTTGTGTGCCATAAAAACTGCTACTGTGCCATATGTATAAACCATTTAATTTTTCATTATGTTTAATGTGTGTGAGAGAGGAAAGATTATTTTCTTTTAGTGAGGTGAACTTCTGCAGAGTGCACATGGAATTGCTGTTCTTTGTGTGTTTAACTTGTTGGGCAGCCATCAAGCAAGACAACGTTCCTGTGTATTTGCTTCCTTTATTGTTTTGCACAGTGTTGTTCCAGCAGTGATCCTGGAGGGTGAGTGAGTCAGAAGGTGCCACAAACACAAAATCATTCTCAGAATGACAGAACTGTCAAGATTGGAAATGACCTCTAAGTTCACCAAGCCCAACCATTATCCCAGCACTGCTGTCTTCACCAGTGAATCCTGCCCCAAGTGTCATATCTGTGCTTTTTTTTTAACAATTTCCAGGGATGGTGATCCCAATGCTTCCCCAGGCAGCCTCTTCCAATGCCTCACTGCCCTTTCAGTGAAGAAATTTTTCCTGGTGTCCAATCTAAATTTCCCCTGGCACAAGTCAAGGTCATTCCCTCTCATCCCTCATTCTGTGGGAGCAGAGCTTCACTCCACTCTTCTGTCAGGGAGTTGTAAAGAAGCAAAAGTACCACCTGAACTTCCTTTTTCCCATGTCAAATAATGGGATGGGGAGGCAAAAAAAGGGCTCAAGAGTTGACAAGCGTGATGCTGTCTTTTTGCACTCCTCAGAACAGATTAAAAACACAGGATAACCTTCTTTGCTCTGGCTATCGGAAGATCTTTTGCTTCTTCTACGTACACCTTCAGAAACCTCAGAAAATATTTCTCCCTAAGTAGAATGTTGACTTTGGAAAGAATCAAAGTGGGAGTATCCATTACAAAGTCTTTGCAATTTAGAGCTAAATTTATATTTCTAATTGTGCTAAATTCTTCGCTAATAAAATAATTATGAAAATACAGCATACTCAAACATACTCTGGAGTTAAATTACCTAAGTAAATACACATTCATTTTTACTTAATTTTCTTGTTTATCCAGCCAAACTCATCAGATAGATTACAAAGACAAGACAAATAGAAAGCAGAGTATATGGTGTAGATTTTATGGGGTTTTCTACCTAAAAATGTTTATAGAATTACTACTGAATAAAATTATACTAAATGTTTTTACCCTTTGCCCCTTTAAATTAACAACAAACATCTTGAATTCAAATTAATTAGAACAATTTTTTAATTATTCTAAAGCTGTTAAAAATTAACAGTGAAAAAAATTACAATAAAATAGCATCAAACCAGAAATTTGAATGGATGAATATTTCCTGTACATACAAGAAAATGTTTACTTGCAGTATAAGACACAGATGACATCTCTAGCATGTATTGCAACTCTCAGTGAAGAGGAAAACATTTAAGAAAGGCATTTAATGTTTTTTAATGTGACAATTTTTACAGCTATGACTTTTCTACTTATGTAATTTCCTTTTCATCTGACACACATATAAAGGCTACCTCACCTAAACAACTCAATAATAAATGTCCTGTATTAATTAGATGGTAATTGAAATAGTCATTATGAGTCATCTGTATAATGTTGTTGGCAATGGCTTTTCTTTTTTCTTCTTTTTATTTTTTTTTTCCCATAGAAAGTCCTTCAAGGTCAATATACAATTCTGGGGCTTTTCCTCTCCTGCCATCATATTCCCAGTGCATCAGTAAACAACTCTGCTGACACAGAAGTTAAAGCGAGGGAGGTGGTAAAGCAAACACGATTTAGATGGGAAATCTCTTGAATGTGACAGGGACAAGTCCTGCTAAAAAATCATAAACCATTCTATCGCATTTGCTCATCACAGCAAACCCCTTTGAATGTAAAAAGATCAGAAGAAGCCAGGAAAATTTCTCCACAGGTAGAAGGACAAAATGACCTCACAGTGATTCTGCAGCTCGGAGAAAGAAAGGGCTTTCAGTTTTTTCTCTTGTGCACACCCCCATCAAGAAGCTGCTTCTTAATCCTGACTTGATGCTGATTTACCACAGAAACTTCAGTAAGGATTTGATGAACCCAGTTTGCTGTAAATTGCATCTTCAGTTGGCAGACAGCTTATATTTCATTGAAACCTTGTGCAGCTGAGGAACTTTCCTTTTTAAAATAGACCACAGGGCTTTAAAATAGACTTTACGTATTTTATACCCATCACTTTTTAAATGAACCAATTTAGCTTAAAAGTTTGTGGTACTGTAACTTTTAGCAAAAGAGGGGAAGCCATCTTATCAGTTGCTGCTGGGGTTTGGCCTCATTTTCTTGGTTTTCTCCCTGTAACAGTGCTGGCCCTTTCTAACAAAAACAATTTGTCAGAAATTTGAATATCTTTGAGTATATAAGCATGTGATTATTAGTTTTGAGGGTTTGGTCTACAGAGCAGGTAAGAGGAAATAATACTTTTCTTAGCTGAGTCTTCATTTTTTTGGCATGCTTAGTAAGATTTGACAGGTCTTGATAGCTAAGTGGAAAAATGTCTTTAAAGCTAAAAAGAAAAAAAAACAATGAAAAAGGAAAATAACATCTGTGTGTTTCTGTGAATGGAACTTAAGTTAGTATGGGAAAGGATTCTATGGTACTTGTGATGTTTGCTTTGGCTGACATCACAGAAAATATTTCAGTGGTGGAACCAAAGGTTAAATGAAACCGGCAGGAAGTTATAAAGGTGAATTGCATAAGATGTTTCTGAATAACAGGAGTTTGCAACTCCAGCTATTGCGTCTGTTCTGAGTGCTTGGATGTGTTGTACAGTAGTAGTAGTATATTAAATGCAAATTTCAGAGTTTAGGGTGATAAGTTTTTACAGGTTGAGATGGTACACTTTTACAGGATTAAATTGCATTTATATAATAAATGTGGTATAGCATACTTAAAACATTGTTATGATAAATATCATATACAGTATAATTATACTATATAATTGCAGTTTTCATTAATATAATATAAATTATGACATTTCATCAGTTTGAACAGTGAAGTATTATATGTGGCTTTTTCTAGACTAGACTTTCTTCGGAGTTCCTGCTGTTGAAGCAGTTTGGGAAACAACTAAGGGAACTTGTATATGGCTATTACACTTGGTTGGAACAGTAGAATGAAATAGCAAAGTGAATTTATTTACACTATTCTATCTCAGCAGTTTCCATGGTGAACACACAGCAGTGCTGCTTCTTTGCAGCTATCTGCCCAAACCATTCCAGAGTTCACCTGCCACTAATTTAACTACTTAGCTTTGGAAATGTGAAGAACGCTTTGAAAATACCCTGAATCATTGCTTTTGTTATGTAATGTGAGTACAGATAGGAGGCTTTTCTCCCAGCATGGGCAGGCCATATGTGGAGTACTCACTGAGCTAAGAAATTTGATATTTAATTTTGATATTTAAGGTTTTCCAGACTGAGTGTATTCCATGTGGCTCTGTCAAGCACCTGTTTCTGGAGGTGACCAAGGTGATGAGCAGTGGAAGGCTGAAAAACCACATCTCTCAGCCTGTATGAGGTATATTAAGCCTGTGTGACAAGGTAATTTTAAAAATAAATGAGATCCAGGAGTCACACTGGTTAAAAGGAATGCCTTTCACAACTACGAAATGCCAAATTGCACATGGTGAGGTGTGTGACAGCTATTCAACACTCTACAGGAGTAAGGGAAGATTTTCCCACTGAAATTTGTAGAGGGAATTCTAACAAGCAGATTCAGCTTATTTCCTGGCCATCTGTAAACATAAATAAATACATAAATAAGTTATCACTACATACGAGTCACTATGAAAGGCAAGGAAGTAGTTTTAATTCTAATAATTTTTAATGTTTGCCTTAATTCTGACTATCACAGTCAGCTTTTGTCTGTTGTATTTAACACCTTTGTAATGCTAAGATTTTGCACCTCTTCCAACAAAGGAGTGAGAGAATCCTTCTTGGCGTGATGGATCACTCTGAAATTATGCTGAGATAAATGAGGTGTAACCACTCAGATATCACATTTCCTATGGCATTTTTCTTTTAAATACAAGGCCCACTGGGTTTTCCACTTTGCCCTATGTCTAATATGGACTCAGCAAATATTGCCCATCATTTTATAATGAACAAGCACAAGAAAACAAAAAAACAAAAAAACAAAACAAAAAAAAAAAAAAAAACCAAACAAACAAAAAAAAATTGTAAACAATTTTTGCCATTTGCAAAAGCACTTGTAAATAGCTATATCAAAAACTGCCAAGATATGGTTGTCTCAAAAATGGTGCTTCATGTGCATCATAATTTTAAATATCCTTTGATATATAAATTTATATAGATATACATATTGATGTGTAAATTTCACATGGGCTGAAAGAAACTGAGATTTTTGTCGGTTCCAGTGAGGACACTGGCATAGCTGCACAGACAGAAATTCCAATTTCAATCAACAAGCTCAGATTCCAGAGACAACCTTTTATTTAGAAATGCCATACTGGATAGAATTGCATTTAGAATGCCACATTTGTCTCCTGATAGGATTATTTCCTATTATTTTATTTAAAGGGGAAGAAAAAACAAACAAATAACAAAGTTCCAAGACCCAAGGGAATGGCATGAAGCTGGGTCAGGGATATCAGGGAAAGGTTCTTCCCTCAGAGGGTGGTGGGAAACTGAACAGGTTCCCCAGAGAATGGTCACAGGCTCCAGAGCTCCAAGAGTCTTTGGACAACACTCCCAGGGATGCACAGAGCGGGATTTTGGGGTGTCTATGCAGAGCCAGGAGATGGATCAATGATCCCTGTGAGTCCCTTCTAGTTCAGGATTTTCTGTGGCTCTGTGGTTCCATGACTGGCTGGAGACAAACTGCAGAAAGAATGCCCACAGCACCAGGCATTTTGTAATTAATGGCATATTCAATGAAATATTCTCAAGATTAAGTCATTGGCCATTTTTTCCCCTATTAATTTTCACATTCTATGTGTGCAAATCATTGAAATGAATTTGCTCAACTTTGTTCAGAACTGGATTTGTCAACAGTCAACAACTAAAAGATTTGGTTAATAAGTATTTACCACAAAGAACTTTGCTTACGTAGCAAAGTGTGGCATATGAAAATATAGTTTAACCAACCAAACAAAACTGGTATTTATCACATCATGTATTTGGCATGCAAATAATATCTAAAATGGTTTTATTGTCTGTTATAATTATAAGGCGTTGTTCTTTACTGTGTTTTATTCCATTGTTAACTGACAACTGGCTTTTAGTTTTATGTAAAATAATAGCTCATTTCATCATGTAAAGCCGCGAAACTGCACATTTTTTTCATTTAGGTCTGGAGGCACTGTTGGGGGGAAGAGCTTTCAAGCTGTTCATTAAATAGTATCTGCTTATTACTACTTCTAATTTGGACCACAGCTACACAGGGAATTAGTTTTAAGCAGCACCTAGCAACGTAATGTTTAGAACCATGCACTTACATTAGCAGGAAGAGTACTTTTTACAACTGTTAACCATGGAGAAGTGGTAATTATATTGCTGCATTTCAGTTCATCCATCATCTAGGCATCCTGCAAATGAGTCTCTTTGAACACATGTGTAATAGCACCAGTTCTGGGTTTGGGTTTTGTTTGGTTTTGTTGTTTGTTGGTTTGTTTGTTTTTTAATTTGCTAAGTTGGTCCAAAGTATTAAAAAATCCAAACAGAATTACTTTTTCTGCAGAACTTTTCAGATCAGGAAAAATAATTTTTGTACTTAGATATTCACCCTGCTTCTTTGGAGCTAGGGAGTTTGGGAGCAGCTCTCTAACAGAAGCTTCCAAACTGACAGCATCAGGGATATTCACATAGGAGCCCAGTATTTCTGGGAATGAAACAGCATCTCTCTTTCTTACAAGTAACATTCTTAGGATGATTTGGTGAAATTGTAAGAGATTTTGCTTCTTTAGGCTGCTATTTTGTAAGATTTTCTACCAAAAAAATGCACAGGACTGAAGTTTGTTTTCAGAACTTATAATAGAAAGGGATGGTTGTGAATTATTCTTAAATTCAAAGGCTATGATTTAAAATGGATGGAGGCAGCTGCATAAAAACCTTGGTGTTTGATAAGAGAAAGCAGAAATCATAATTCTCATAGAGGTGCTGGCCTGTGTAGAGTTATTGCTTGTGTTTTGCTTGCCTGCTATCACTCCTTGCAATGAAAAAAAGATAAGGGTTTGCCAACCATGCAGGTCAGGGGCCTGAACCACCCCAAGGATAATACAAAACAATTCAACACTGAGAACCAGCCAGAGGATTCAGGGGCAGGGCAGGAAAAGACTGTGAAAATACAGGCCTCCAATGAAATTGTAGAAGAAAATTATGTATGCAAAGTCTACATGAGACTGAAGGAAATAGAAGCCAAATTAAAAACAATGTTAAAAGAAACTCTAGAAGGAAGACCAGGAATTTGAATCTGGTGAGCAAAACAAGACATGTCCAGTCCTTGACTGGAATTCAGCATTCCTCTCCAGGTGTAATGTTTTCTGCTGTTGCTGCCTGAGGCTGTCTGACATGCAATTTATAAAACAGCTAGGAATTCTATCTTACTACTATAGAAAATTCAAATTTAACTGACTAAGAGTCCCCTGACTTTGTATTTCTGCCCTTTGTTTAAATGTTACCATTTTAAGTTCTTCTTTTGGGGTCTCTTAAATGTTATTTTTCTATATTATATCTAGTCCTGTTCATAGCTGATACAACTTTTCACAGTTAAATTACTCCTCAATTCAGATGAATTGAATTAGGATATTGCATCTTCCAACTAGGGATTTCATGCTTATCTGGTAATTCCAGAGGCATAAGCAAAAGCAGAAATAAGGAATATTTTGGGGGGAGCACTGGGCCAGTCTTCTTTTCCAAATTTAGATTGTAATTTTTTTGTCTGTAAGGAAAATATTTAAGAATAGCATTGTTCATTCTATTTGTAAGACATTTCACTGTCAGGCCTTGAAAGTATTCCAAATATGTTCAAGACTTTCCTCACTTCTGAAGCTGTGTTGAACCTTACCAGGTGCCCAAAAGTATGTACCTACGTGCTTTTCTATCTTGTCACTTGCCTGTTCATTTTATGTCTTGTTTTTACTTTTTTAAAGAAACTGCAATGTGCAGGAAAAGTGAGAATATGGCATCACTGGAACAACAGAGCAGCGAGCTGACCTTGCCATCCTGTAGCCAAAGCTGAGGACTCCGTGATGGAAAGCAAACCCCTAGAGGTCACTATAATCATAAACATTGACAGAGAGATCTAGATTTGAGTAATGTCACGATTAAAATAAACCATCTATAGAAAGGAGCTTACAGCCAGATTTTTGGCCTGTCCTGAAGCGACCCCTCCAAAGCCATGCTGAATGTCACTGATGATGGTTTGGCAGTACAATCCATCATTCCACATCAGGGCACAGTGTAAAATTGTCAAAAATCATCAGAGCAGACCTGGAGCTCTGGGGGTTTGTCTTCTTCGTGGCCAAGAGACAGGAATGGGATGAATTGATCAGCTCGGAGGTGGAGTTCCTGAAGGACAGGCAGTGAGCAAGGAGGAGCGTGCCAGCCCAGGCAGGGAAGGAGGGTAATGTGGAGGGGGAGGAAGGCTGGCTGTGGAGCAGGAAACCAGAAAAGAAGAGAAAAAGAAGCTCTGTTCGTTGCAGTGGCTTGGACAAGATAAGTTTGCTAAACATAATAGACCAGCAGTCCATGTTAAATGGGTGAAGGCTTTATATTAGTGACAACTGGAGAGCAGACACTGTGTTTTGTCTGTGTATTGCAAACACTGTCTCAAAAGAGGCTTTCTCATGCACTAAATGGGAACAGATCACTTGGAAGCTCATTGTGAAAAAGTGGAGAAAATGAACTCCTAATACTCGTAACAAATGCTACAGCAAGGGTAAAATAAGCATTAGATGATCCATGCACAGCAAAAAAACCACACTGGATGGCCTAAACTGAATTGTTCAGTGTCCCACTATAATTTATAAACGATCCACACACTACATATGGTTGGGAAGCAGGTTATGATGCTGTGCTCTAACCTTGCAAATGTTGATGGAACAAAATCCTGTGGGCACCCATATTCAGTGATTGTATTAAAACCCAGATTAATGCACTACCAACCAATTCACCCGGACTTGAAACAGGAGCAACTTTGCAAATCTCACAGGGGCTGTATCTAATTATGCAGCAGTTCATTTGGATTTCTGGCTTTTGCCTGGTTCTCTGAGGTTCCACAACATGGTTGTATTTGTCCCCAGGGGAATGTGCTATACAGGGGAATGTGCCATAATCTGACAGCCAAGAGAACAAAGTATGTGGCATAAAAGTGCTGGGACTTCACTGTTTCCATGTTCATGCTTTGCAGAGTATGTAAAATTCATACAGAGCACGTTTTCCGTATTATGTTTGAACTGAAACATAAAGGGTTGACATTTAAAGGGTGTGTCTCTTATAAACAAAGTGTAAAGTTAATTTTTTTTTTGTGGTGATGACAAGTGATGGAATACACAGACACTTAGGTCTTGGTTCAGCTGGCTGAACAAAACTCTCCCATGTCATTTTAGACACTGGAGAATTTGCATAGTCCTGTCAGACATGATACTCCAAGAAAGCAAGGATTTGGGGATTTGCATACAAATGCCATATGAGAAGTCCTAGGGTATCCCAAATGCTACTGGGTGCAACTGAATCAGACTTTCACTGTTCATACATTTCCTTAACCTGATGTTCACTAGCAGCATATGAAATAATTAATTTTTGTCTCTTTTGTTGGTATGGACTTATCTCTTTACCTCATTACAGTAGCTCTTTGTATTAACTTCATTAAGTTTTCAACACAACTTCTGAAAACAATGAAAATTCCAAAACAAATTGTACAAGATCTTAGATAACAATGGCCTCAAAAGAGGGCATTAATCAAGACTTAGCCCCTGGTGCCTGAATAACTTTCAAAAGGAAACAACAGTGTTTGTTTTGCTTTTTTTTTCTCAGTTCAGACTGTCCAAACTGAACTTAAGCCTGGGGCAAAATGAGCTGAAAGGGAGGGAGAAAAAAAAAAAAAAAAAAAAAAAAGAAGTTGAAACTGAGTTTGAAACAGAAAAAAAATGGAATAGGGACAGAAAAAGAATGTATATGTAATGAAATATCTCAGTCAAAAGGACTAAGAAGGCCCACACCAGATCCCATCCCAGCTTTACAAAGGAATGTATTGTAATGTAATTACAATGTAATGACATTGACTTCTGGAGGATTGTGTTGATGCAATTGAGAGAAGAACTGGTCCAGTGCATGATTCTGGAAAAGCCACTGAATTTACATCAGAGATATTTTTAAAATATAGAATTTTTAAAATAACCTAATATATGTTTTTGGAAATAGGTTTCTGGCACTATACATAAAAGGAAATTTTTTGTGTTTAGAAAACTTTTTGTCCTCTTTCTCATTTTTTGTGATTGAAATAAGTAATATTCTTTTTATGACATGACACTTGTTTCAAAGCAACTCCAAATGATTTCAATAAGAGAGGATCAACATGAGTACTAGGGAATAAACAGCTAGAAAAAGGCAATAAAAACTGATTAGGCTGAAATATTATTTAGTAAGAGTAGAGGCCCCTTTCTACAGACAGACATTGATGCAGGGAAACAGTGATTATTTTAGATCTTCTGGCTGGGCTGCCTGGTGAAATTGAAGGAAAGAAGGACATTGATTAAAATCTTTAATTCTTCATTCAGCATTTCAATTATCAAAGAACCCAGAGAGTCTTTTTTAATATCTGCCTATAAACTGGTATTATATGTTATTAGCTAATAAACTACAGGGTGCTGTCTGAGAACTACTATATGCAAAATAAATATAAATGCAATATTCTAACAACATAAGATATTTTAAATAATCAGGATTTTTTCACTGACAATTATAAATCACATACAGAACTCCCTCTCTATCAGAAACATAATTTTTTTCAGAGAGCTAACATTATCTTGATTCATATTTATTTTTCCTAATAATTATTACTATATATAACAATCTTTATTTATAAATTTATATATTCCTATTTTCACATATTTATATATTTTATATGTGTTTATTTATTTACATGTTTATATTATTGCCCCATTCTATTAGGAGAGGATTTAGAGTAAAGTGTACAAATAAAATGGCAATAAAAACTGATTCCAGTGAACTACAAATTTCGATTTGCACACATAGGCAAAGGTAGAAGTCAACCTGCTCTCGATATGTCAACACAAGAAACTGTCTCAGGCAGCAGATTCTGTATTCCCATTATTTAGGTCCTGGCTTTTTCCCAGGTGATTTCCTCTTTGCATGAAGCCCATCTTTTTCACAGGTTTCTGCTTCCAACAATTCAGATATGATCAATCTGACTGCAGAGACAGGGAGAAGAAGCAGGCAGGCAAAGTTCTCTGCCCCATTTCTTCATGGGCAACTTGCAAACTCACAGCTGAGACCCATTCCAGTTGTGTACTCTCTCCCCACTAGAATGCACATTTTTTCCTTTTTTTTCTCACACAGTTTCATGAGCACAATTTTTCATGTATGCTACTCTTGCAGCGATCCCTTTCTCCTGCATGCACCTCCCTGCTGTTTTGCCTTTATTATTTAGCAGGGGCTTTGCCATCAAGAGAAGGGAACTGACTGAAAACAGATCAGCTGGAAACAGATGTCTGAACACTCAGTCCGCTGTTTGCCCCCATGAAGGTCAGTGACAACCACAGTGCCTGGGGGAGCTGATTCCCAGGCCGGCCATTGGGTGATATTTCTTCCATGCACTTCGTTCCCACAGTTTATGGAGCTGATTCAAAGCTCATGGAGTCACTGGGAATACTGCAGTTGTCTCCTCTGTGCCTTAGGCCAAGTGCTCCAAGCCCCCAAAGGAAACCATTTGTGGCTGGTGCAGGTTATTTTGCTAGAATGGGGAGAGGGGTTTTGTTGATTCACGCAGCATGATCTGGCAAACATGTGATAGTGGCAAAGTGCCAGGAGGGTTTCAGGGGCACCTGCTGCTCCTGCCACTTCTCCTGAGCCTGTAACCTCAGCTGTGGCAGGGAGACAGCTGAGTGCCTTCTGCTCTGTTTATCTGTTCCATTTCTCCTGCCTTCATCCCAGCTTGCTCTTAGTTAAATAATGTAAAAACTATGGAGTCTTCATCATGGAGAATCTGTGTCCATTGTGGTTTTCCTGTAATTTCTGTAGTACTGCTCTAGCATCACTATTTCCTTAGCCAGATGGGGTAGGCTGATTTTTTCTATTTGTCTCTATCTACACCATGGAAGACTGGCAAATCTGACAAGAACAGCATCAGTGATCCACAGCACTTTTCTCCCTCATTTCAGCACTGATGGTGCTTAGACAGGAACAGCAGTGTTTCAGGAGTTCCCTACTGAGGATGTGTCAAATCCCTTTACTTCAGTCACAGACACTGGCTGGAGAAAAAAAAAAGGAAGAAATCAAGGCAGAAGAATTTGCTGATTACTCTCCAACAGAGATGTGTTTGCATTGTCAGTTTGCACAAACCTCTCCTACATCTTTAGAGAGGAAAGATGGAGCACAAGTGAAACAATTGGTTCAAATAACATTTATTTAGTAGTACAGCTATTGTAACCCTGGTGCTGTAAAAATATGAGGCAGAACAAAATTTCTAAGGTAGTATATTCCATTAGACCAGCTAATTAGTACAGTTAGAAAAAGTCAACAAACTTGTGAGCACACAAGGCTTTCCCCAGATTTGAAACTACTTGAGTTCTTTCCTGTCTGCAGTATCCACAAAATGTCCTTTAGCCGCACTGAAGCAGGCTTTAAATGGTAGAATATTTGTATGCCCCTATCTATTCTGTTGAATTTTCATTCAATGACTGGTTCTGAAGAGCTGTATAGACTGCCTCTCTGAAAGACAGAATTTAATATGTTATGTACTCAAAATAAAGGCCAGAAGCATCATTATACATACTTGAAAATACTTGGCCTAGTTTTTGGGTTTGGTTTCGGATTTTTTTATTTGCTTCATTGGGTTTTTTTGGTTGGTTGGTTGGTTGGTTGGTTTTTGGTTTTGATGGGTCTGGGGGAGGGGGCTGCTGTTGTTCCTCGCCTTGCATTGCCTTGCATTTTTCCTTGCCTTTTTCCTCACCCTCCCTTTCCTTTCCCCTTTCTTTTTTCCTTTCCTTTTTTCCTTTCTTATTTTTTTCCTTGATACTCCTACAGATTTGAATGGTGTTATAAATGACTTCTTCTTCTTGGGTGCAGTGTTACTGAGTAAGTATAGGGAGAAAAATCTGAACAACCCAGTGTTCCTTGGGTTCAGTGTTACCTGAATAGGTTCAGGGATAAAAACTTCACCACCTAATTATTTCAGATATTGCATAGATATTTAATTGGACACAAAGTTCAGAGTTTTGGAGAGGGCTGACTCTTCAGCTCAGAGTGGTGGGATGCTTTTAAAGATTAATAACTTGGACAAGAAGAATTCCCCCAATCCCTGAACTGGACTGCTGGACAGTGCTGTGGGGGTTTTAGCCCCCAGTCTTTTTTCTTTTTTTGCTGAGGCAATCTGCTTGTCTTATACCTGTTTTAAGACAGAAGTTCTCCACACAGGCTGAAATCTCTAAAGTAATAACTATGCTCTTACAATGACTGTAGACAGCTGCTGAAATAGGAGAGAGAACAGGTGAGAACGCATGACATGTAAGATTCTTGAGCTTGCTATTCCTTAGATTCCCTCAGAGCAGAAGAAAAGTTACAGCCCTGCTTTCTCTCTAGAAGCTGAAATTGCTTGTTCTTTTTTTTCCAAAATTTTTCAGGAACTCTCCCAGAGGAAAAGCGTGGGTTGTATAAATCTCCATCTGCCCCAGCTGTGATAACCTTCCTGCAGACACTCATAAGCACAGAACAAGAGCTGGGCACTGGGACCTCGGGGAAGGCATTTGAAATCCTGCCAATTTAGCCACTTGCCTCCCACTCCTGCAATTAAGCTGCAATCTTGTCAGTCAAGGGGCTGCACAGCATGGGATCCAGGGAAGAAACTGATGAATCTACTTTAGATTATTTCATTTGCACAGAACAGCAATTTTTTTTTGCTAACTTTGTAGGGGTTATATAGGAACAGAGGGACTAAAACAAAAAAACCTTTTGAGTCATCTAACCTAATCCTCCAAAACAGTAACTTTCAAGCCCTGAAGAAAGGTAAAAGCACTGAACTCCAAAGTTTGGGTCTCATTTTCCACCAGATATTTGGACGAGTAGGAAGGAACTACTGTTCCCTTCACCTGAAGAGACACTGAATATTGATGGCAGAAGACGTAAGTCTCTGCCCTCCAAAAAATTATTTTCTTTGGGCAAAAGCCCCAACAAACTAAACAAAACAAATAAACATACAACTGCAAAAAGAAACACACACACAAAAAAAAAAAAAAGCAAAAAACCCCAACGCACTTCTTATTTACTGATGACATAACGTTTCAAAAATTCAGGAAACATCCAAGTGCCTATTAGTCTAGAGTCTGGGGAAGCAAAGTGGGGGTTTAAATGACTCCTATTTGGGAAGTACAAAATTCTTATGGAAGTCTTTGCTATCTCTGTTTTCTTGATGCTGAAAAGGAAGCACAGTGTGGCTGCTTCATGTAAGTCTCAAGTCCATAATTTGAGTAGGCAGTGTAGAGTTTGGAGTTTTAGTTGACAGATGCTTAAAAATCTGAGATCTGAGCTAGAAACTTGACAGGGACAGAAGCTTATGAGATTTTCAGGGTTTTCTATGTTCCTCTGAAACAGGAAAGAAATTTTTTCATGCCTGTTCCCATTTTATCTGAAAATAATAGGTTACCTTCCTCTTCTTTGAGCTTTAAATTAGCTCTGCCTTATGAATTAAGCCTTCTTCGAGCTGGCTTTCATTTCAAAAGATCTGCTATTTCTTTCTAAATTCAATTGCAATCTTGAAAATATTCCAATCAATATAATAGGTAGATCAGACCAACATCTGAAACTGTTCTCTTGTACAGAAGAAAAAGAAAGCTGGATGATAAAAATAATAATGCCTGCTTTTATTAGCTCTGTACCATATCATAATATAATCAATTATCACAAGGTGATGAAGCATTCCATTGGGAAGAAAGGAGAAATTAGATAATGTGCTTGTACAATAGGCACAAGAAAAAAAAATATAGAAGTCTTTAGCTCTGTCTATCATCTAAATAAGTAAAACACAACAAAGTAGTTCTTGACCTGTGGTAACCATAACAGATAATATAGTGAAAGCTGACAGAATCATGTATATTTACCTTTGCTACCTGATAAATGCCAGGAACAGTTATTTATAAAACCCTATAAGATTGCTAGAGATAAGTTTTTGATAAAACAAATTGGGAGATGTTGAGAAAAATTATGGTCTAAATACACTTAGGGAATTGTCTGTTTAAATTTCAATATCTCAGCACCAAAATAGATGATTAAATAAATGTGAACTGCATTGTTTGGGGTTTTTTTCAATAAAACACACATCTAACTAAAGACGCCTAAATATAACCTTATGTTTTGGTAGAGAAATTGGCTAAAGAGAATCACAGAATCTCTGCATAAGCAGTGTCAGTTTTGTACTTGTATTTGAGGATGGTAATTGGACAATATGCACTCAGAATTCCTATATCCCAAGTCCTGGACTCACTGTAGGATCCAGGAATAGCTTACATGGAGTTGTGAAGTGCAAATACTAAAGGAGAGGTGGTCATATTACCAATATTATAAATTTTCTGTTCTTATCTGGTAATCTGTATTTATTTTGACTGGTAAAAGCTGACCATGATTTGCTGAACCAGACACAGATTTTGAGATTTTTCTCATGGTGAGAAAGGATTAAATAAGTTTTCCTGCCTGACAAAGACTGATGATGCTTTACCCAATCCAAATTCAAGAGAGAGAAGCAAAGAGGTGAGAAGAAGAAAGTTGGGAGTAATTTGAGCAGGCCTGAGGCAAAGAGGCCTGACAAATATTAATTAGTTTTTGAACAAAGGCGAGCTAAAGGAAAGGGGCTTGACAGTCTTGACAGACACTGTGGGTGTGACTTATGAAGGCACATCTCTATTTTCCACTTGTTTTAGTTGCATTTAAACAGAAGCTTAAAAGTTTTCTTTATTATTGGTAGTTTCCTGCAGCAGAGGTTTTGGTTCCTTCAGAAACACTTGGGGAAGGAGGTAAAAAGTTCATTTTTGCTGGAAAACATTTGCCTCTGAGAAAGCAAAAAGAAAGCAGACTTCCTCCTGACTTTGAGTAAAGGGCTTAAATAGCTATTTTATGAACATTTGCTCCAGAAGCCCTGGGCTGCATTTTTTTAAGGCTGCCTTAGCCTTCAGAAGCCAAGTTCTACAGAGCCTCAGTTCTGACCACCTTGTCCAAAGAGGAAGTCAGTGGGAAAAGATGATGGAGCAAGAAGGAGTCTGGGGTGAGTAGGTGGCATGGGCACAGCTTTTGCATTATCAGGCAAAAAGACTTTTATGAAGATGAGCATTTTTTCTGCTGAATTCTACTTTGAATTAGTCAGTCAAAAATCAGAGGCAGGGAATGGTTTGGGTGGGAAGGGACCTGAAATCCCATCTTGCCCAATTCCCTTCCACCAGATCAGGTTGCTCCAAGCCCTGGCCTTGAACCAGGCCAAGACAAGGCTTAGAAGAAGCCTGAATGTGGTAAAGAAATACTTCTTGCTGCTGTCAAAATGAAGAGCTGACAAGTTCTCAGAAGACTTCTGTCACCTGGACCTGCTGAGGGAATTTGTGGGTACAACAGATCCTCGAGGTATCGTGCTCAAGACTGAACTTGAGGAAAAATAACAGTCTTACCATGCAAAAATAAACTTAAGGGTAACAGTTCTCAAAGCAGAAGAAATTTAACTAATAACTAGTTGTCCAAGCACTCCTGGGAACTGCTTTTTATAAGTGAATGAAAAAATCAGATGGCAGCAGACGACAGTAAACAAACACAAATGCTCTCAGAACAGCCAGGGATTATATTTTTCCCTATGATGATTGAAAGTGTCCAAACAGAACTACAGATTATGCTAAAATGATGAAATGAAAAAGGGTCATAACTTATTACTGTTTTCCTGGTTTTCCTGTTATTCTATTATTATTGTTTTTTATTATTATTACTATTATTATTACTATCATTATTATTATCATTACTGTTATCATTAATATTCTGCACTGTTTCAAATTGCTGAACTTAGTTTTTTAAATAAATATTTATCTACAGTTTTCAGGAGAGCACCATCAGGAGATGATCTGCACTGGTCAAAATAGCCAAAATAAATTTGGATATCACAGGCAAATTCTCATGCTGATTGTAGTCAAAGAGTTCAAGAAGAGCTCAATTACAAAAGAAGGTTGTGATTGTAGAACATTTTTACCTCTGAGCTGCGGGAGATGAAGGAATGGGGTCCACTGACTAATGCATTTTTACTGAGGTCATTAAATAATGTGGTTTCTTTGAGAAGGGAAGAGAAGGCTGAAAAAAAGCACCAAATATTAGTAGCAAAAATCTAGCTTAAAAAAATTAAGGGAAAGATTTTTCTTTGAATACATGAAAAACATTCTGTGTTGTGGTACCTATTAGCCAGTGATTTCTGATTCTGATTTTTTTGTATTTGAATAAAAAGATGACATTATATGAGGACCTATATCCTGAAGCCTTTGTTCATTATTCCTTTGAAAGGCATTCATGCCTTGGCATGTTAAAAGGGTAAAAAATGGGCAAAAGAGGAAGGAGAGAGATATGAAATAAATAAACCCCAAAGAACTCACCAATTCATTTTCCATTTTTTTCAAACACTCTTCATGCTTCATTTATTTACATTGACACAGCCTGCTGGACTCTGACCTCCACCAGCCTGCCCCCTGAATTTATGAAATTTTATCCTCTCAAAACATGCATCATGTTTGGCCCTGAGAGCTGCAAAGGCTGTGCCAGGTGCGTGGCACATGGCTGGGCTATCACACCACTCAGCACAAGTTCTGTATACATGAAAATCCCTTTATCTTAGAAAGGAAGGGGTGATAAGATTAAATGTCCTTCACAGAGGTCTAGAAAAGGAGTCTTTTCTGAGCTTTCTGAGCACGATTCCAGGGCTTGGCCTTTTTAGCCTTAGGTATTCAAACAGTGACCCTTTCTCCTTGGTGTGTTTGATGTGCAAGTTGCAGACAATAATTGAACAAAAGTATGCAATTATTGTATTGTCTGGCAGTTATGCAATGAATCATCAATTTCAGCGTTCACAGGACAGATCTGAGGACATCAGCACTAGCACACAATCAGAGACAAGCTGGATTTCTTTTGTCCCCTCAATTCCAGCAGCACATGGGGTGTGTTGTATGTTGGTGCAGAACCTTAGTGGAGTTACCTCAAGAGCTAACTCCTCTCAAAAAGCAGTGGCTGTGAGAGGAAAGGAGTACCTTGTTTTGGAGCAAAACTATGCAATTGTTGCTTTTTCAGGTGCCTGGAGCTCGGTGTGGCACAGTTGCTCTTGCCACAAGGATGGGCTGTCCATTCCCTGGACTACAGGCCTGTAGATTTGCATCTTAAAAGCACTGGAAACTATGACCAGAATTTTACATCAGGAATGATTGTTCACACCAGTTGAACTGTTTCATTGTGTGAATGTGATGGCAGGAGATCCTCTCAAGGCTTAGTTCTTAACCCCATTTTGCCACTCTCTGTATGGGTTATATGCATGTTTTATGTAAACATACAGAGATCAATGTACCTAAACACATGAGTATATACATAAACATATAGTCACTGAAAATGGGAACAGGCTTCCTAGGGGAGCATTTGAGTCACCATTCCTGGAAGTGCTCCAAAAACATGCAGATCTGGCACTTGGGGGGATGTGGTTTAATGGTGGATGTGGCAGTGCTGGGTTAGTGGCTGGACTTGATGAATCCAGAGGTGTTTTCCAGCCTACACCATTCCATGATGCTATGGAAAGCACACAATCACACAAATGTACAATTAGTAAACTGTATGTTGCATTTAAATAGTATATATAATGTGTATTTTAAAATTATACACACACATACATGAAAGGCCTAACCAAATTTTCTTTATTTAAATGAAAGCTGGCTTATTCTAAGTAAAAAAGGAACTTTTTCTGGAGTGAAGATAAAGAAATTCTGAGTTTCATGGATGATAAATATTTATTAAATGTGAATGGGAATAGCAAGATACAATGCTTAGTGCACCCATAATTGTAATATTCATGGTGTTCTTGAACCACTAGATTAGATGCAGCAAGTATGGGACCACCAGTGCAAACTGGCAGGATGTATTTTTGAAGGATGTCTATTTCAGAAATTCTTACATAGGAAAAAGACTGGTATTTGACATGGGTGAAGATGCAGTCAGCATGACCATGATGTCACAGAGCCACCTGAGAAACTCTGACAAAAGTTTTAAGTGCCCTCACCTCCTTATATCTCCTTGGGCCCACTCACGTCCGTTCACATCCATTCCTGTCCACAGCTTCTCTCAGCCCCAAGAAACTTCTTTTAGAGAGTGGTGTAAACAGTTGGAAATGTCCCTATTCCAGGTTTCTACAGCCTATGTTATTCACTTCATTCTTTAAAAATAATGCATAATTCATAACGATGCTTTCGAATCTGCTTTAATCTGCATTTATGAGATGAAGTATGTGCAGCTGTGAACAGTCTTTCATTTAGCTTCAAAATAATCTGACATTAAGCAATAGTTCACAGGGGTTTATTAACAGAAGTTACTGATGATTTTGATCAATTTGTTTGTCTGTTTATTACACAGTATTTTTTTACTCCTGTAGTGTGTTATTTTCTTCTTTCTTTCTTCTGCACCAGGTGCAGAATTAAATCAATAGCACATGCTATAAATAAAAAAAAATTAAAAAATCAAAAATCTGGTTGCCTTCCTTCATTGTTGCCTTCTCCCCAAGCCAGCACTGCCTTATTTGAACAAGTTTGGTCTGGTTAAAGTCTTCCACTGTGAGTTTTGCAGCATGGATTGTCTGTAGTGCTTCTTCATGTCACGTTAGTGCAGTGTGAGAGTAATTCATGACTGAACACTCTTGATATAACCACACACCAGAATTCACAGGCCTTTTGTTTGTTGTGGTTTTGAACAGCGGTGGGAAGACAACTAAACCAATGTCCCATTAATCTATTCCTTGGTTCTGAATGAGCTCTGGGGAGAATGATACTAGATTTTTAGTTTTAAAGGCACATCAATAGATGCAGAAGACTGCCAGCGATCAGTATGTTATGCCACAATCAAAGATTTTCATTGGAAGGAGAGGAAATCCTTAAAATACTAAAATCACTCACTAAGATGATGCTCCACCCTGTTGAACATTATATTATTTGATAAATGTCTAATTACAGTATTCTTTCCCCAGATCTGAGTGCATGTAAGAAGGGATGTGGTTTAAGCCTCTGTCCATGGATATCCGTGAAAGAGAAAATAATTTTAACCATTCATGATGTTCAGAAGAGAGAACATGTACGCTGGGCAAATGCCTTAGTTTCTCCCCTCTCCTCCTAAACCCTTGCTGAGACTGAACTTCTCGTGCTACATTTCTAGTAAAAATAACACTGTAAGATTTTCCCAGCCAAAACCATAGAATAACACCCTTGTCTTCAGCACTGCAGCTCCATCTCCGTTGTGTCTTTGAAAGGTGACATTCTCATTTAACTGGACTGATATTTGCACGTACTGTGTGCTTTTTACCAGAAATGTTCTTTCCTATTATGACTGGATGAAAATCTTTCATTAATTTTCCGCAGTTTCTCAGTGGAAAAAGGATTTCTGATTTGTTTTTTGAAAAATCCCTCTGCCTATGAAAACATTCCAGTGTCAAACTGCAAAAGTTCATGGAGGGAAACCATCTTGATTTTTCTGCTAGCTGGGCTTCCCAACCTGACTTCACTCTTCATGACAACATCACAGCCTTGAGACCACCAGAACCTTTTTCCCAAGAATAAAGATCAAAGTGAGGATTCACAGATGGATCCCAAGTTGTCTTTAGGGAAAGAAGTGGGAGTGTTCAGCTTCTGAGCTACAAATGCTATGCGGAGCACTGAGAAACATTGCTCTGGAGTTTCCCAGCCCAAAATGGAGATTTTCACTGCAAAGAAACAGGGAAGCAGAAAGGCACAACCTGTCCTGATCCCACCTAATCATCTCACAGATAATACTATCACATTTCCTTTCCAGCAGCACTGCTAAAAAAGGTTTGGGGAGAATGAATGAAAGTTTCTTAATTTTGGTCTATCACCTCCAGAATAGTCTCGTAAATCATCTGCATTCTGCAACCATCAGTGTAAATGTTAGTTCAGTATCTTAGAGAAAACATGCCAATTCCTGTTCCACAGCTCAGCCTACTTGAGAAGAGATGTATATTTGCCTGTCCTCTCAAGAGTCAAGCACTGGAGAGGCAAATAACAAACTTCTCATTCATAGATGAAACCTTTGCGGGACAGGTTAAAGAGAAATAATGCAGTCAGTAATGCCAAGCCTGGTATTTTTTGGAGTGTTTTCAAGGCAGAACACCAGTAGTGAATGCCAACAAGACATATCCTGTACTTCTGTGACTAGGATTTAATCAGGACATCACAGGAATGTTAAATCTTTAATCTGTGTACACAGATGTGCCTGATTGGAATGCTCACATGTGGTTTTTGCCCTTCTCACACCTCATATGGGGAAGGGACAGAAACTTCTGAGTTATGCTCCTCAAATCTCCTGCTTTGCATATCTTCACAAGGGCTGGGGGTCATTTGAGTTCTGAGTTGGAAATAACTGTTGCTTGGCTATTCTATGGCTGAGTAAAGGGAATTTTGTCTCCTCTCCTCTGACACAGGTCAGCAGAGCCCCTCAGCTGAGCATGGACTGGCCTCGTGGCACTCAGGCGTGACACAGCCTGCAGTGAGATCCAAGCAGGCAGCAGTTCTGGCCTGTGAGGTCTGGCTGCTTCAGATTTCTCATTCCTGATTAGTTTCACTCTGCTCTGCTTTCCCCATCAGATGGATTTGTAATTCACATCAGCTGACTCAAGCAAACTTCACTGCTGTATTCCCCATACACTCACACACCTGAGAAGATGGAGTGACAAACGTGGGGAAGCTCGGTTGCTAGTGATGATCTAGATTACATCTAGGCATTCAGAACATTATTGCCTTCTTCAGCATTTTAGAGAGTTTCATCCCTGCTTCCTTCTGATGAACCTGATATGGTCAATTCCCAAGGTACAGAGCAGTGATTCCATTGGAATGTACCACAGTGTGAGGAGGAATTAAAGCAAGGCTTATACTTTTTGAGTACACATTTGTATTTTTCTTTTTTTCTTTGTATTTTTATTTAGAAAGTTTTCTCCCATCATATGGTCTGTGTGCAACTGATTTTTATCTGATTTTCCAACCCTTGCTTCATGAGCAATAGTGACTAAAGCATTGAATTTCTTTACTATTCTGTCTCAACCACAGACAGTGATAATGATCTCTTCTTGTGAAGGTATCTCTTGCAGGGCAGCTGCTCGCCTCCACTGTGAAATCTGCCATGCATTCCTCCCCAGCTGCATCCACTGTGTGATTAATAACATTTGGTGCCTGGCCATAGAACCTACACCTCGGACATACCTCCCTCTCACCATTTTTGGTCCTTTCTCACACTTCGGACAGCACTAGCAAAAAAAGTTTTACAATCTCTTGTGTCGTTTACCTTACACTCTTCCCTTTTCCTTAGTTTTGAAATAAAAATATTGTCCACATGCTTCTTTTCTCTCTTCCTTCTTTCTACCACCTCTCTGATGAATTTGGGGTCAGGACTTTGGTTTGGAACTTTCCTCCATTTCCAGTCAGACCTTTGGTATACTAAATTAGATTTTTGCAGTTTTGTCATTACTTGTCCTGGTTTCACACCATTCCTGATGGCTGTCAGCCCAGACAGTTTTCCTTTTTGGTGTCTTTTCTATCAACAAGATGAATATGCAGTGGAAGCCTAGTACAGCCACTGTCATACAGCTTCTGAGGGATTAGAACCTGTCCACTAACACTTTCAGTGTTTTTTCACTCAAGTTCCCATTCTCTGGGGTTGAATGCCAAATGAAAATGTGAACTTTCATCTGCTGCATGTTCACAGTTAGGAAAGAGACGTTTGGAACATGAAGGTTATTGTAGGAGCAGAGGAGTGCAAAGACCACAATTTTTGTTATGACTTTGGGTTTTGAGAGCTCAGTGTATTTGAAGGTATCTGACAATACCCTTGTCCTTGACAGAGGTTTCTGGAGGTCACTTAGCAACCCAGCACAGCAAATGCTTGTCTGTGACTGTTCCTGACACTGGTGCCTGAGGACCTCAAAGAAAAAATATCAAGGTATGTAAATAAATCATAGGAGCCAAAGGCTGAGATTAAAAGAAACATTGTACACCATAATAAAGCCTTTCTCTTATGAGTGACGGGGCCCTTTCACACTTTATCCTGCTGAGCTCTTGCTTAAAGGAGTAGCTGGGCCTCAGAAACATAACATGTACTTTCCTTCCCTTCCCTTCCCTTGTTCTTTATTAATGAAAATATTTAGACAAAAAGGGGTCCTTATTTCCTAACAGTTCATCCGCCTCTCCTGTTTATTCTCTACCTGGTGTCACAGTCCCCTGAGTTTTGGCAGCGTAATAATTTCCATAGCAGTCCTGCTGGGATGTCATAAGTAGAGGATTAGGATTTCAGATTTTTAGTAAGCAGAAAAAGAAGGATGAATACTTAAACAAAGGCTCCATCTTCAAGTAAATATCCTCAATAATGAACAAGAAGGAAAGAAAAACAGGGGAAATGTCTAATACCTAGGCAGAAATGTACAAGAACAGTTTAGCTTTTTCAAACTTTTCCACACACTCCCAGATGGACTTCAGGAATGCCATTGCCTTTTGTCCTCATCCTCTGTTAGAAAGCTGCCTCTGTTATTTCTTTGGGCAGAAGAAAGTGCTTGGCAACCTTTCAGACTGGACTGAATAAGATTTTAACGACCTTTTTTGCAAAGCTAAATGGCAGGATCCCACCTTAAATACATGGCTGGATTCCCAAAATAAATAGAAATAATTCCTGTCAGATGGAAGCAGAGCAAGGTGGGTATGAAATGGGCTGGGGAGAAGCAGGCAGTGCTGCAGCTGATGACGTTTAGGGCTTGGGGCTGTGAAAACAGCATCAGATGTGGTTCTGAGAGGTCCTCAGTAGTTCCTTTAGGATTACTGTCACCTCCACTGGGGATCACACCAAAACAGGTAGGTGGGTTAGACAAGTTTGGGTGAGCCAAGCACCCAAATAACTGAGCTTGTAAGATTTTAATTACAAGCAGAGTGAAGCCTAGGAAGCAATTAGAGTTTGAAACCACGAACACAAACCTCCAGGTGTAGCTCACATACTTCATGCACAAGTTGAAATAATCATGAGGGGCCAGCTTGTGCCATCAGTATTCCCACGGGGTGGTAGTTTATTCTCCAAGTAAGTCTCTTCTAAACCCAGCCTGTTTAAAACAGCACAATCTGCTGTAAATAGCTAACAGCAAATGACCATGAGGCAAAAAAGAATCCTCCGAAAAATTACACTTCCATGTCTTAGTTGTCTAACAGAGTTGCTAAAATAAGGTTTAAAGTGATGTGTATTTTTACTGTTACCAGAATAGTATTTCAGTAATAGCTATCCAAGAATTCCAAGTCTTTGTAGGATGGTACAACTACAGTCCTTGAAAAATCTGCATATTTTCCTGAGATGGAAACACGCTGATATAAACCCCAAAGTTTTGAGACCTTCAAAAATTAATGTGGGGTTTTCCATGGAAAACAATTTTGCAGATACTTCAGGCAGATAATTTTTATGCTTTGGTTGAAAGAAGCAGCACATTTTTAAAAAGACTGGCATTTTAAACGTATTTTATTTTCCAACAGTGATAATGTCTTAGGTTAAACACTTTTCTCCAAAGTACTGGATTGCTTACCTATCTGTCTCTGGGGGAGTAAGTCCTAAGGTCCTGAAAACAAAGCACAGAAATAAAAGGTGGTCTTTGAGCACACTGGATAAACAGTCTGCTGCCCTCCAGTTCCAGCAGGTTTTCAGGACTGCATTTGCATTTCATGTGCGTGTTATACGGACCAATTAGTAATACTCTGATGTGTTTTCTTTTACATGCCTGTAGCAAGACATTGTGTAATTTGCTCAAAGAGTGGTTCCATTTGCATATGCAGTCATTACAGTTATACTTGCAAATGAAATATGTATTCATGTACACATGGGGGATAACCATACACATTTCCTTCTTCTACTATTTGGACTATATTTATTTTTTCGGGCCAACATTTATCCAGTTTGCAGAATTCCATAAGTCTTTCTTCTGCATGGGAGCAATAGTAGCCTGCAAAGTACTTACCTACCCCAGGAAATGTGTTTGCTGGCATTTTTACAGCTCCATCTCTATACCAAGTTGTAGAACATTGGGATGTCAAAAAACTCTCTCCATTGCAAGTGCAGTTCCTGATGGTTGGACTGCAAAGCCCTCCACAGCTAAGCTATTCCCTCTGGCAGTTTTCCTGTGGCAGCATTGTCTAACCAGCCACATACTTCCACTGCTTTTGGGGTAGTTTTCTGGCTGACATTGGATTTTGTTGGTGTAGGTAGATTTGCAATGTGTAGCATTACTAGCTGGAAGCTACTTTTCCCATTTTCCCCTACTCTATGCCAATTATTACACATGCAAAGACAGCCAGGAAGATTTAAATGAGGATTTAATGTCACTGGGGGTATTTAGGGATTCGGATGGGGGGTTTTTGGGTGAAATGTTGTGTGGGTTGTGGTTTGGGTGGGGTTTTTTTCCTTCTTTTATGAGAAATTATGAGAAATTAATTTCTTGTTGTGAGATCTTGTATCAAAGAAGAGGAAGAGAAATTACAAGTGGGGTGAATAAGTAACTTCAAATCATTTTCCTCTGCTGTGCCGGAGTGAAACAAACCTGTAGATCAATTACGCATTGGCAAGTGGTGGCAGGTTTCAACTGCAGTTATGTGGCCTTAAATAATGAGGTAGAAACACTGTACAGGCTCCCACTGTGGATGAATTGTGCATCACTTGTGCATTTTCAGTTCTTGCAGGTGCATGGCCACCACTCATGCATTAACCAAAGCATGCAATGGAATCCCTGGTGTTAAAACACCTCGAGGTTGTTTCACTGAGGGAAATTCAGTAAAGAACTCGAGGAATTTTTTTTCACAGCATCCAAATTCAGGCAACAGTAAACACATCATAGCCCCCAGCCCTTCCAGAATCGGTCTTGAGAAACAGGATATGGGATTTAGCATGCTGAGTAGTGAAAAAACCCCACTACTTTTATGTAGACAACGCTAAAAATAACAGGAAACCAAACTTCTCATAGAGCCAAGGATCCCTAAGGATTTTAAATAGGATTTGTCTTTCTGCAGTAGCACATCTGCAGGTGCAGATGGAAACATCTTTGAGTAGGAGGAGATTACAGAGGAGATTTTTCTCAACTATGGGTGATGGAAAAACGTGTGTTTTGAAAGTCAGAGAAACTCTCATAGGATTATAAGGTGTTCCTGAAATACTGGGTAACCTGCTACTACAAAATCCTACCCAATGCAGGACTCATTTAACGGCTTGCTCCTGAAAGACTGGGCTTCAAAACTGCTGTTTGTGTCTCTGTGAGGCTGAGGGGCTACGAGGAACACACAATCAGTTTAATACACCTTTGGAGATGTGGAAGGACTTGTGACAGCTCAGGGTGCTAACAGGAAATATTGCTGCTGCAATGATAAAATTACTACGCTTTTTTAAAAATACATTATAAAAAAAAAAATCTAGGAATTCTACAGCCTTGTAGTGGTAATACGCAACCTAAACTGAACTTTGCAGCTTCCAATAAGGAAATAGGGTGATAAGTGTGCACACAGGGGCATTCAGAGAGCAGGACTCTCTTTTTGGAAGGTAAAATGGAGTTGGTTACACAAGTAAAGGTTGGAAGTTCTTTATTTTCTGACTGAAGAGTTAATCCTTGGAGGGCCAAAGGAGCTGGATTTAGGCTAGGCACTACAATAACAGCCTCTCTGACAGCTCATTTTGGAACATTGTCTTATTTCTTATTTAAGTTAGAGAGAGAAAAAAAAACAAAACCAGGATCTGGGAGAATTAATCTGGTGAGGAGATGCTGTGGTTTCTGACATTGCCATGTTTTTTCCATTAGGCAGCTCCTTCTGCTCTCTCACATCCATGAAGTCACATATTGTGATTGCCTTGGAAATACAGCACCCCTTCTGTAATGGCTGGGGGGTTGCTTTCATGACTTTTTCCTTGTTCATGACTCATTTCTTCTGTGAATCATTACCATAATTTCATTCTAAGCATATTTGGGGTTGAAAAAAAAAAGTATTTGTGTCTAAAAATCAGGAGACTGGAGCTTTACGGTGTCAGACTTATTCTCTCTTATTTTAACAATAGAGACCTTTTTTTTTTTGAGATTAGATGAATGAGAGATAATCATGGTTCTTACATTTTTAGGACTCAATAAGGTCCTTTCATGAACCAAAAGTTTATTTCTAGGATGCCTAACTGTTATTTTACTTTCAAGCTTATATCAAATGTATTGCAACAAATCATTCAATTTATTATCTTTACTGTAGGAAACGAATGGCCCTTCATTTGCAGCCTCAAACTTTCCTGAAAAAGTATTGGATAAACTGTTGAACCAATATCATACCCCTCTTAGCCATTTGACTGAATGTTTTCATTAAATAGATGTATGTGAGAGAAATATTTTTGTAAAAATATTTTCATTCATCAAGACAAAAGGAAAATCAAATCATAAAGTCAGCGAAAACATCAAACAGAAATAACTGCTCAATTTCTTATGTATGTTTTAAGTTATCAATTGTAGAAGACAAAGCTTTTCTAGGGCTAATGGAATGTATCTTGATACAAGTCTCACCTGCTGAGCTCAGGGTTAATATTCAGTTTAGTAGGAATAGGCTCTGTTGCTACTTAGAAGTGAGACTTGAGTTTAGAGCCTCTCAGAACTGGCTGGGAGCTCTTCTGCTGTGTGCAGGCATTGCAGCTGATCTGAAATGTCTATAAATACTAGCAAGCTACTAATGATACCAGAAAATTTGTAGCTTGGCATTTTCTTGTTTGTTTTTTGATGTTTTGGTTTGTTTTAAATATGTGTAGTTGGTAGGCCAAGTTGCTACTTTAATGTACACTGTGAGAAACAAGACAATTCTTGTTTTCTTAAAATAAAAATAAAAATTTATGAAAAGCAAGAAAATTAACAAAAATAGTTAAAAATTAAAATTGGGATCCAATGGCTCAGTCTAGAGGCCCCAGGAACACAGGAGATAAAGAGATCTTTTGGCCCTTTCAGGCTCTGGACCACCAGAAAAGAACACTGGCAGTGCTGAGATTTCTGATTGGCTTTCAGTGAAAGCTCGCCTGTACTCAGCACCGAGCCCCACCAACACCTACTTCCCTTTGGCTGAGCCCCTCCTGGCTCTGTGCACACGATTTTATGGTGCCTGAGCTCTGCCCTGTTCCTCCCCCAGCCCGCCCACATGGTCCAAGGTGAGAGGTGGGGTGTAAAGGTGAGATAATCTCAGCCCACCGATGGCTCGATGTTGTCCAGAGGGTGATGTTACTCTTTTCCAAAGGCGGGAAAGTCCCCTCACTGAAATTCAGGTTGCCATGGAGCCCAGTTGCAGGGTAACTGTCAGGAGCTAAAAATAGTCTGGGGCAGTTACGAACCCGGGTTTCTGAGCCTATTCGAAGGTTAGGTTGGATAATTAAAATCATTTGTGAAAGCATAAAACATACTTGTAAAAGTACAAAACAATCATTTAAACATTCTTGGAACAGTCAACAATGATGTAAAAATATGAAACTTGCTATAAAACCTACAGAACATTATTTGTATTTAAACTGAGAACTAACAACCTGGAAAATCCATTGGAAAGAGGGATTTTGAACTGGGAACTGCATAATCCTTTAATAAAAACTTGGGTAATCGGTATCTGGGCTGATGGGTCATTAAAAACAGAGTGCAAAACTTTATTAACCACAGTAATTAACTGGGAATTTATTAAAACACTTAACAACACTTGATATGCAAAGACCAACCTTCAAATTTCATATATGACATGCAGTAATTCTTCAGTTATTCCTTTTCATTGCCATACAATAAAATGAAATTATGCAACGTGGCCAATATTAAAAGTTACTAAAATATGAGCAGTGATTCATAGCATGCAACTTCTCCTTACACATGAAGAGGTGTAAAAATTTTACAAGAAAAAAAAAGTCCTCATGCATGTTCAATTATTCTTTTTCCTGTAGAAAGTTCTACATGGATCTATTCAGATTGAGGCATTCTAAGGAATTTTAATTTTTTGCTTCCACACATAAACAAAATTAAAGTCAGCAAGAATTAAATGTATTATTAGAATGTCAGTGGGCTTTGGTGAGTTACTCATATATCCAAACACCATTCAATCAAGGCTTTCACAGTGTGATCAGAAGGTAAAAATGTGATGCCTTGAGTACCAAAAAATTTTGCATTATGATAATGAGTCATTTTATCAGAAGGAACCAGCAAGCATACTAGACCTCTAAAGCTAGTCTTTTTTTAAAAAAGAAAGAGTGTGTCTATCAGGAATTTACTTCAGCAATGAAATTTTTAAAGTGTTTATTACATATTAAATATATTTTTAAATTCTTTTAATATATTAAACATTTAAAGTGTTTATTAAATCTGATGTGGTGGAGCTGCTGAGGTTAGTAATTAATTAAGCTAGAGGAGGTGCAAATGACCTCTGTGTGCTGATCAAGCTGTGATGGAGGTCTAAACCCTTGTTTAACACTGCTGGCAACCTAAATAAAACACCACATATTGCTTTATCATGAACAGCTATGCCAGAAAGAGAATTCCTTATATTGCCCTTTAATTTGGACTCTAACCTTTTCTTTATCCTCGTGCTTGCACTGTAGTATCTTCATTGAAAAATTGCTTTTTATCTTGGGGCTCCCAGGTGCTCTAATAATTCAAGTAACAATATTGTGAAGGACTATCCAGAGCAGCAATCGTCAATTTTGTCCTAAAAGAGGGGGAAAAGGATCGAAGGATCTAAGCTGAGAGATTTAGGCTGAGTGTGAGGAACACATTTTTTGTGCTGAGGGTGGTGAGACACCAGGACAAGTTCCCAGGGAAGCTGTGGATGCCCCATCATTGGATGAGCTCAGTGTTAGGCTGGAGTGGCCTTTCCTGATCTGGTGAAAGATATCCCTGGCCACAGTGGTGGGGGTGGACCAAATGATCTCTAAAGGTCCCCTCTGAGCTAAGCCACTCCATATTTGTTTTTCCTATGACAGTTTTCTGATTTTCCATTCACAAGAGCTCAACTCCCTCCAGTTGTGATTCCTGCAGTGTTTGCCCCCCTATAATTTTGGGAAAACAACTTGACCTGGAAAGTCTCAGATGAGTTCCTGCTGCTGAGTAACAAGGTGGTTTGCCAGACCATGCTGCATGAAGGTGCATTCTTTACTTAGTCTGAGTCATGAGAAGGCTGAAACAATCAGGTGTCCACCAAGCAGCATTGAACAATAGAAATACTTAGTACATTTCCAGTGTAAAACATGACCTGAGGTTTCCTTGCCTCTTAACAAAACTTATCAGAAACCTCAACATAAAAGAAAATGTTTATCGTGCTATTTTTTTTCCTGTCCTCAAAGAATGCTGAGTTGCCCAGGTGAAATAAATCATGTATTTGACTTTGAGATTGTACTGAGACATGATGTTACTTCCACATTCTTTTGCACTTTTTGCTGAGAGGGGAAATTGCACCCAAAGAAGAAAGCTTCAAGACCAGTTTATTGCTACATAAATTTAACTCCATATAAACAGGGAATGTTTGCCACATAGGGACAGTGGTATGTTTATATGTTTACCGTAAAGGCTCAGTGCATACGGTGGGAAGGACACAGATTTGCAGCTTGGGGAAAGCCAGTTCCTTCTGGCATGGCCTGGAGGAGATTTTATATTATTGACCTTTATTTATGGTTTGTTGCCTTGTATTCTGTGTGGTGGAACATTCAGCATTTCTTACATAAAGCTCTGCTTCAATCACTGTGTTAGAAAGAAAATTTTACATAAACAGATAAATTGCACAAACAAGGTGGGTCTTTACTGGCCTTCCCACTGAAACACCCACTGAAGCCGATTTAAAGTGTAGATATTTTTCAGTTGGTATTAACAGAAACAAGCATTAGTGAACCACCTTGCTAAATGGTGAAACTGAAGTCTAGCAGAACTGAATTACAGAATTGCTTATAGAAATATAGGAGTTAAATATCTGGTACACTGAGGGAAACTGTGCTCCTGCAGAATATCCTTGAAGATATTGTCCCTTATTTCCATGCGACTATTCTAGCAGCCTGTGACTTCAAAAATTAGTAGTAACCTGGATTATGTTTTCTTGTTGTTGTGGTTTTCTGATTTTAAGCTTCCCAAGCATTTGCATTTCTGTGTGTGAAACCTGTGACTAGATCAAATATATCAGCACTGTTGTGGACTATCCAGTCCTGTCCTGGCTAAAACAAACTTTGATCTCACATTGATGTGGCAGGTTCACGGGACACTTCGATGTAGCACCAACTAGTTCCACTAGATTCACAGCATTCTTGTGCTCAGACACCAGGCTGCTCTGCAGAGCCTCCAAGTCAGAACTGGTTTCTTGACCTTTATTTTTGGGGGTGGGGGGAAACAAACTTGTTTTAAAACCAGCAAAGAAGTCAAAACTTTAGAAATCCTGAGCACCAACCAATGAAAGAACTCAGAAAACCTGCTATGATAGGGACCATTCTTCAAGGTGATTCAGGTCAAGGTGGCAGCCAAAAAAATAGTGTTACCCTCATCGGTTTAGGTGTTTAAATCCCCTTAAAAATCTGGCTTTCACTCATGTGTACTGTATTTAGACGTCAGAACACTTGCAGTGATTCTTTATAACTCACATTTTGTTTCTGAAGTTTTTGAGAATACATAATTTCTGTGAACCCTATACTTAGCGTATTTCATGTGCTTTCCTTCCTGCTGGGCTTCCCCTTTTTGTTCTGTAACCTTCCTCTAGGAAAAGAGTATGGAAGAAAAAAGTTGGATATTGGATTTGAAGACCTTCACCTTTTTCATTGTTTAAGAAGCCAATAAATCATCAAATATTCAACCTCATTCTATGGTAAACCTTAAATATTCATCATTTCTTCCCAATTCCTCTCTCTCAGTATCATCATAGTTGTCAGCTGTTTGCAGCAGTGATAGCAATCTGTCTTCACATAACCGGAATCAAAATGTACAGTGCTAAAAAATTACAAAAAAGATAATTAGAACTCCCCAGACACAGCTGCTGTAAGTTTCAACTTAAGTTTTCCAGCAGGAAACCCATACTTGCCAGCTTTAGTTGCAGCTCTTTAACCTGGGTTGTTGGGGTTTTTTTTAACTTTTCTAGGAGTATGAGTAGCAAAGTGACCAGAGGAAAAGGAAATTTCTCACCTATGCCAAGTGAAATTGAACAGGCCTTTTTATAACGTTTGTTTTAAAGGAAAGCCTGCCAGAATGGGTCTGTAGAGATGTCAGACCAATCGGGGAGAGAGACATTAGGTTTTGTTTCATTCTGCTGTCATCTACTCAGGTTTCACTGTAGTGTTAGAAGGTAAAGCAACTGGAACAAACCTCAGAGCAAAGTGAAAAGAAGATGCAGCAGCTGGTAGCAGATCTGGAGTCCAAGGCTATTTTCCTTACTAAAATCTCTTAAAAGTATTTATCAGATGTGCCAAGTGGTAATAATGTCAGGATAAATCTCACGGAAACTTCAGGGAAATGGAGGTTTCTGAACCAAAAATACTGAGTTTATAATGTGATATCAAGCCAGATAATGTCCACACAGTTCTCAGAAGTGAAATATACAACAGTAAAAGTATATTGCATTCAGCAATAAACAGAACTTCTTCTGCTTAATTGTATCATTTAGAAACAGAAAAATGGGCAAATTTCAAAGCCAAATCAGGAAGCTGAGCCTTAATGATAAGTTTAGTCATACAATTAACAAGGTATGAATAACCTTGGGTGAGGGAGCCAAGGTATCGCTTAAACTGGAAAGAATTCAGCCACCACACTCATTAGGGGAAACACTGAAAAATAAACAGAAATTCTGGAGTTCAAAGTTACTAAGCAACTGCACTTAAAGGAAAAAGTATCGGACTATGCATTTCTCTTTGTGTGTCCTATTTAATGAATTCACTGCAAAATTACTGTGAAGCAATAAATTAACCTGGGAAATTTCTTATATATTGTCTCACTTTTGTTCCCAGTGCCTTCTATTTGTCTGCAATACATTTCATTAACACTTTGTAAATATTTATGACACTGAAAAGTACAATCTAGGCGTGGTGTGGTAATGCCAGTCAAGTGGGCGAATTCCCTAAGGATGTGAAGACTACAAAACTGCATGAGAAAGCACATGATCCATACTTTCATGCCTGTAGATGGCTGAAAAAAGGAAATGGAAATACCAGTTACTGTTCTACCTCGCTCAGACAGCATGGTGGGAGTAATCCTTGGGGAGAGAGAAGATTTTTTTAAAGAGAAATGTCAATAAATCCAGAGCCATGCTGTGTCTGACCCCTGTGCAGAGTGCCACTGAGCTGACCAAGAGCCTCACAAATTCTATGGGTCAGTCAGTGCTGTCTAAGCACTTTCCTTCCTCTTCCTCAGATGATTAAATCCCACAGTATGGACAGAGGAATGGTCCTGAGCACAGCTCATCAGCAGCTCAGGATGGGAGAAAGTGGAGGGATGTCACTCCTTGCAAAGTAAGGTGGGGGGGGGGTTGGTTTGTGAGCTCAGGGAAGACTTTTGATTGTTGTTTCTACCATTGACTGAGTATAAAACTTATTACAACATGAAATCTCATTCATTCTCTGCAGTTTATAAGGACAGCTTTTCTCTTCAGGAGAGCAGTCCTTCCTCACAACAGCAGCAGTCTCTCTGCTATATAGATAATTTAGAGACTCTCCCACAGACTCCACAGTCTCTCCTAGAGACTGAATTAGCATCTCCCAGCTGCCACTTGTGAGCATATTTAAATCTTTTTTACTGATCTACATCTTCTTTAGGATCCATAACTTATTTCACTTAATCACAGTTAGGTGAGGAAAGTCTAGGTAGAATTTGTATCATTTTAGGACACAGAAAGTCAGTTGTGTGAAGAAGGGCATTATGAGATATTAAAACACTGAATGGACCCCATTCAAGTGACAGTTTAACTTTGTCACATGCCAGGAGATGATACATCCCATTGGCCCCTTCTGGACTTTAGGAGGCTGTTGATACTGTACAGAACGAAATTGAAGGTTGGTAGAAAAATGTTCTAGTTGATTTTCTACTAGAGAAAGCTGCTGTTACCGAAATTTCTTTGTTAAACAAATCATAGCACTTTTGATCATTTTTTTTCTTGTTGTTTGTAAAAATAAATATTGGAAAGTGTTAAAAAGTATCCAAAGGCCCATTTTTATATTTTAAATGTATGTTTTATTGATAATTTCAAAATAATTATTTGCTTTTGGATTTTCTTACAGTGTTTCAAAGGGACTTGAATTCCAAATAAAATGTTTCACATTTATTAAAGTAAAATACTTATGTTGATTCAGCTTGGTCTTTCCAGACATGTGAAAGTATTCATGAGCTTGAAAAACAATTTTCTGACAAGGTATAACTAAGATTATGACAGTAAATATGAATTCATACATCATAATATTTGCAAGATTCTTGCATAAAGCAGTGAGTCACTTCAGTTAGTCAAAGAACAAATACCCTGCAGCCACGTAAAAATTTAGTAAATTCAGAGTAAAGTAAATTCAAAGCTAATTTACATTTACAATAAAGTAAAAGCCATTTCAGAGTCAGTCCTTCTGGAGTGAAAAATCATAGTTTTCAAAGCCACTGCCACCAGGTTATATCAAATAGTCATAGTCACAAAAGGCTGGAACCTGCAACTTCATTTGATGGGCCTTGTATTGATTTCACCTGGAAAAACCAAGATCCAAAGCAGGTGAAATGTACAGCATAAACAGACCTTTATATTTCTATGTATACTTTACAGAGAGAAGCAAACATTAATACTCCTGTTTGACAGACACAAGAGATGGTGACTCTAGTGAGGTTTTACAGGCAGGCAGGCAGTCATGAAGCTGGGAAACAGCTCTGGGAGGAGCGGCTCTGAAAGCCCTGATGTTCCCATCAGAAATGAGCCAGCTGTAGGAGATCTGAGGAATGGCTGAGAGCAGCCTGGGTGGGTTTGGTACAGCAACCCTATAAAAATCCCAAAGTGCAATATTTAAAATTTTTAGAATGGATTATTGCTACTTATCACCTAGGCCCTCATGAAGCACAGAGCTTAAGCATCATTGCTAATCCCTTTGATTTGAATGAGCTTTGAGTCAGTTGCTTTTTGTATTCATTCCCTTTATTGTAAGTGTTTTCTGATGCAAAGCAGAGTCTAAGTTGGTTGTATTGCCTACTTGCATACAAATGCTGTGGTAGTTGTTTCATACTGTTAGTTACCAAATCCAGAAGCATGGAACCTGCCCAAAGATTCCAAAGCAGCATCATATCACACTCCTTATTGGCCAGCATCCCAATATACACAACATAATATACGTGAAAATGCGATCCTGAGAGGAATTTGGTGCCCTAAAGCATCCCTTACTCTTTGCAGCATCACTTATCCTTTGAAATCCTTTTGGAGCAATTACATGAGAGAAACATCCTACTTAAAACCAAAAAAGTTCATTCTGTTTTTCCTGTGATTTAAGAAAAAATTATGTATGGTTTTGTGATTGTGATTGATTCTGCAGTCGAGTCCAGTGTAATATTTGCTTCATCGAGGAAAAATTCAGCAGGTTAAGCTAAATGTTTAGTCAAGTCAGAGTGTTGAAGAACAAAACAAAACCACAGAAAATCACCCATCCATCTGTATAGTTCCTATAGGACATCTAGAAAATATCTTCAAAAAGAATTCGTAAGAAATATAAATGTTATGATGAGCATGTCTGCAGGTCTACCACTACTTTATTTCACAGTCACAACTAGCTGAACACAAGATGAGGTTTTTCTCTGTTTAATAAAAAATTTTTCTGATTATATCCTAGTCTTAAAATCTTTTTATTTTTTGTTTAGTGTTAAATGAGATCATCCATACATACAGGCATGCTAATGACTCATTTCAACGACTGAAGGAAGAAAATCTCACATGAAAGCATTGCACAAAGAGAAAATACCTTGATAGTAGCTCTAAACTACAGCAGTGTAGCTATGAACATAGTTTGGGGGAACAAAACCACTTTTAATCAATATTTGGCTTATGACTGGAATGTTTTTCTCATTAATTTCATTCCTACATGTTTACATGGCAGTGAGAGCAAAAGTGAGAATGATAGTGTTCTATCAGTAACCTCGGAAATTAGACAACTCATGAACTTGACAACTATTTATTCCTGCTTAAACATGATGGAAAAGTAACAATTCCCAAAGATGTAGCCAAATAAATGGTATGCAGAGGGGGATATATGGGAATGGCAGTTGAGATACACAAGAAAATATAAATGAGTTTGCAAAACTTAGAATGTGCTGAGTTGAAAAATTAGTGTTGTCATTTACACTGAAGTCCTAAATAAGTTGCCAGATCAGCGTGAGAGCTACATAGAAAGTAAATGATAAAGCTTTTCCTGAGCCTTGAATTAAAAAATTGTTCGTTTTTACAGAATGTGTCCCTGAAGGAATATGTTTGCACAAGGGGACAAATAGCTTTGCACTTTGCTTTGTTTTGGTTCCTCTAAAGAAAGTATATGTCAGTTGAGAGAAAACAGAACAAAAGCAACATGGGAAGAAAGAAGAGACCCAAAAATTGCTTTGATGTGAGTAAGAAGATTTGTTTGTGTAAAAAAGCAAGCAAGTCCAGAGGAGGACCACAAAGGGGATCAGAGGGCTGGGGCAGCTCTGCTCTGGGGACAGGCTGGGAGGGCTGAGGGTGCTCAGCCTGGAGAGGAGAGGGCTCCAGGGAGAACTTAAAGCCCCTTCCTGTGACTAAAGGGGCTTCAGGAGAGCTGGAGAGGGACTGAGGACAAAGGCCTGGAGGGCCAGGAGCCAGGGAATGGCTTCCCAGTGCCAGAGGGCAGGGCTGGGTGGGATCTTGGGCAGGAATTGTTCCCTGGCAGGGTGGGCAGGCCCTGGCACAGGGTGCCCAGAGCAGCTGTGGCTGCCCCTGGATCCCTGGCAGTGCCCAAGGCCAGGCTGGACATTGGGGCTGGGAGCAGCCTGGGACACTGGGAGGGGTCCCTGCCATGGCAGGGGTGGGATGGATGGGCTTTAAGGCCTTTTCCAACTCAAACCATTCCATGATCCAGAGGAAACACCAGATTCATATGGGTGGATTTCTGCTGACCACCGACAGTATTAACTGGTTTTTATACGTTATTTATTTATATTTATGTATTTAAATTAAAGAACATGGGACCTGATCTTAGGAATTTTGGAACTCATGCAAAGTCTTTCCCTTTTTGTTTTGCATTCACTGGGTTCATCTCATGGAGGATAGAAGAACAAACATGGGGAAAAAGCCTTGATTATGGGCTTTCTCCCAGACCCTTTCAACTTGTTTTGGGGTTTTGCAGGCTCTTCTGGAGGCAAGGGTTTGCAACAACTTTCTGTAAGTGTAGTTTCCTCACTGCTGTGTATACAAAAGTGAATCTCTTGCAGAACTGACAATGGAAAAACCAGTGCAGTGGCTTCAACTGCCCATGTTTTAGCCAGTTTTAATGCTGTTTTTCTTTCAAGACAACTATCACCTAAGCATGTTGCAGTTTTGTTTGAAATAACTCAAGATTTGGATAGAAATCTCTGTGCAACTTTCAGAAGCTGACATTTATCTTTAAACTAATTAGGTGTGCAGGGGGTTGCAAGTTCTGTGTAGGTGTGCAATTTTTAGATCATTTTTAGATACCCTTAAAACCTCTAAATACCAGCACCTTGATAAATACCAGTATTGGTTTTCAGGGACATCCTTCCAGGAAGTAATAAGCTGTCCTTGCAGAACAAAACTAATTTCTATCTGACATTTATTGTACATGCTTACAAGTTTAAACAAATGGGTCATTTCAGGCTATAGAGTGGGAAAAACAAGGAACTTCTTGCAGATTATGTAGAAAATAAAAACATCTAAGAACTTAAGCCCCACTATTAAATGCAAATGATTGAAATATGTACGCTGCCATTTGTTCATATTAAAACAATGTGGAAATACATAGAGAATATACAGATTAAGTTTTATTTTTTAACTCTTGCAAGAAGAAAGGCTCAGAAAAACATTTTTGTCTGATGTAGGATGGAATACAAACTAAACAAACAGCTCCCATCAACTGAGAACTTGGTTCCTGCTTGTCATCTTCTTGGGTCTGCAGTGACAGCCTTGCAGCTCTCAGGACATCTTGTCTCTCTGTAAACCTCTCCTCACATGAAGTCCAACGAGTTTTGGGTTTTCTGCAGACTGTGTTCTAAACATGCAAGCACCACACAGGATGAGCAATCATTTCCCACTTTACCCCTAACACCTGTGAAATTGTTCTCACTTCAGTCACTGGTGTCATGCAGCTGTAGGTCAGCAAAGGCACTTCCCTCTTGTGTTCCCTCTTGCCCACATGCATTGCAAGGCAGTAGGTCCCTCTCCCTTCTCTCCCTTCTCTGCCCAAGGAGTGGGACTTTCCACGCGGCTTCCATCCTCAAGGGAAAATGCACCCCCCAGCTGCTGACAACATTTACTAGATACTGTGCATTTCCCAAAGAGCAATGTTCTCTGGCCTTTCATTTAGCTCTCACAGCAGCCTTGTTCCACTGACAGTGCACAGTCCTGCCTAGCTAGGTTCTGCAAGACTGGCTGTAAAACCAGTTTTAAGGGGGGGTGTTTACAAGTGGCATTGATTGCTCGCTCATTAACTTCTCTAACAGTCAGAATCCAGGAAGTGAGTATCACAGTAGTGAGTTTAAAAACAAACAACTGTGATTATTATCCTGCTCCCACTGTCCTCCATCCCCTCTGGTTTCACCAAAAGCATCGTGGTGCCACAATTGTGAAGCCAGGAGCTGCCACTTGCTGAATTCTGCATGCGGCTGTGAGTCCTTCATATTGAAAAGCAGCAGGATGAGAAAAGGTTCACATAGTCCAGATAAAGGATAAGATCCATGAACAGGAGTGGCATGGAAGCGGGAACATACACACTGAAGCTCCTCAGGCAGCAGACCACAAAAATCACAGGGAATATGCAGGTAGGCAGTGACTTGACTGTATCTTCAAATACAAGAGTTAGGAAACATCTAGCAACATATCTAACAGAACTACAGTCTTGCAGGTTCAGCTAAAGCAAAAAGGAAATATGAAAATTTTCAAAAAGTGACCATAAAAAGCTTAATGGAAGCGCAATCCAGCATGAGCTATTAAATATAGCGGAGGAGTCCTTGGCATGGTAATTACAGGGGGTTGTGACTTTTCTGGGAAAGTACTTGTCCTCGGTTCTTATTTTAGGTATCCAGTGTTGAGGGCCATTTCCTTTATTACTCCAGTTATTTTCGTGCTTTTCTGCAGATTTTGAAAACACTGACACTGTTTGTTGCTGTAAAATCTTTTTTTTTTTTTTTTTTAATTTCCACAAGTATCAGTGTATCTGCCATGGTGATTGCTACCCTGACACTGCAGGTACAGTAAATACCACACTCTCTCCCAAAAACAAGGGATGGACAGCACTGCAGATTTAATTCACTCACTTTCTTTGGCAATAACAGTCTTTATCCCTCAGAATAGCTGGGAAGTGCCCATTTATCTCCTCCATTTTACTACACTGGTCATACTTTATATCTGACTTCTTCATGCTTATCTGAAAAAACTGGTGAAGCAAACCTCACAGACAAGAACTGCTGCTTATGGAACAGCTGCCTTTCATGAAAGATCAAGTTGAATTTCCTTAGCATTTTAATTCTTACACATTTTGGGGATTATTTACAACACTCCATGCAAGTAGCCATTTCTTTGTATACCTTACACAGAGTGTTCCCTCCTGTTTGCAGGTAGAGCATAGCCTTGCTTCTTGCTGGCTGCTTCCACTCCCCACGGCCTGGAGAAAGTTAGAGAGGCTACATGGAATTCACTCCAATCAAACTTGGTATTTAATGTGATTCTACTAATTTACTCTGCTAGGAAGGTCAAGTGAGCAGCTTTTCAAAGAGCTGTGTGACAGAGGAGCTGCCAAAAAAAAAAAAAATCTAGTGGTGGTGATGACTTCTGTTGCATGGAGCCTTGGATCCAATGGAAAGAGGAAAGCCCCAAGAGCTGGATTAAATAGAGTTGCAAAATAAGCAAATTAGGTGGTAAAATAAGCAAGTCAGGTGTCTTATATACCTTCAGCACTTCTTATACCCACACACCAAAAACTATTGACTGCAAAGCCAGAAAGGACATCCGAAGATTTTTTTTCTGAGCTTCCCTGAAAAAAAACTAGGGAAAGACTTCTGCAACTGTGTCCAAGGTGAGTATAGAGTGTCTGGGTATTTCAACACAGCATGTGCACTCCCTCCTCTGAGCTAGCCTGTGGTATGTGCAGTATTGGTACCCAACTATAGAATGACCTGAAAATTTTCTTGCCTGATGGACTGAACAGAAATAAATCCTACATGTAATGTTATGTAAACTCCTATGCAGCTCCCCAGTAGCTATTTTCCCATTTTTAAATTTTTTTCATCTGCTATGAACATGGTAATCAAGTTTATCCAATTGTATTTGTGCTTTTTTCATTCCCTGAGGATACAAGAAAAAAGGCACTAGCTACCTGACTTAAAAGACTCAGCCATTCACTTTACCTGCCAGGGACAAATCCAGAAAAGCCTCTTCACACTTTTTTTTATGTTTGAAAGGGATTAATTATTTATATTTTTTTCCACATTCCTGTAAGCAGAGATATGGGAGTAGCACTCCCATATTTATTAAATGGGCACAGAGAAATATCCAAAGGTCAGACTGAGAACAAGCTCCAGTTTTGACTTTAACTTGAAAATCCTGCTCAAACAAACAGGAAACACTGTAAAACCTTCTCGCAAACCTTCTTTTCCTTTGATAAACCTACACATACATAAATATACAAAACCTCCACCACCTTTCATAGGTGCAGGTTTATGACTCCAAAAGCAGCTGCATGCAGACCTTGTGGAGCAGGCATTTTCCCTGTGGGACTGAAACCAAATTCCTATGGTGTGATCACAAATTGCCTTGTGCCTCAGAACAGCCCCCTTTGCTGCAGAGCTCTCTGTTTCAGCCTTGCTCCCTCGTTGAGACACCCAGTCATGGGAAACAGTGATTAAAACCCTCCTCCCAGCACACTGTGGGAAGAGTCCTTTCAGCTGCTGCCATGGCTACAAGATATTAGCCAAGGTCATTGTTTGTTATCATTGTAGCTGTGCTGAGCCTGTTCTTTTTTTTTTTTTTTTTTTTTTTAAATCGACAGCTGTTGCATATCAGGGAAATTAAATCATGTTTGAGGCAGATATAAATTGTAGGATTTCTCTAATTCAGGTGAGTCATGCTGATATTTCTGTCTTCTCCATGGTGCAATCTCTGATCTCCATTATCACCACAGAATAATACACCTAATGGTCCTGCACCACAAAAAGGGTATCAGAACATGTAATTTCACATTAATAGCTTGAAATGAACAGGTAGTTACAGAAGTGAGTTAAATCTTGCAAACTTTGACATTTTACAGATGCATTTTCTAAAACTAATGGCATTGCTGGCAATCCGTACTTGCACTGTATTTAAGTCATATTATCCTCTGAATTAATCAGATTTATCAGATTTATTCTGCGTGGATTTAGTATCAGTCACTCAAGCAACTTCAAAAACAAGATCAACAAAGAGACATGGTGTAAAAAATTAAGGACCCCTCTCTTTATAACTTTAAGGTTGATTTGTTTATTTTTGTGGGTATTTCTAATATAAAGAAATTTTAAGTACCTGGATTATAAGAAAATCTGTCACACACTTTAAATGAGGCTTTGTACACAGGAGCACTTCTGTACATGGTGAAACCATACCACAGAACACAAGAAGCTGGTGCGAAGCACTTCTTGTTTTTTTCAGGCAAAACCAGAGGTAAACCCAATTGGTAAAGTAACTTAAAGCAGATCCAGGATTGCTTTATTGTGTATGAACCGGAATTATTTCCTCAAGTGAATAAATGCAGGTGAAAATTGCTGCAGCAGTGTAGCAGGGGTTTGATACAGAGCAGAAGCAAAGGCAGCAAATGGAATATGGTGTGATACTGGATAAGAGACTACTTCTTTGGAGTAGCTTTTCCTTAGCAAAATACAGACAGCTAAAATACAGAAGGCCTAAGAGGTAATGTTTTGCATTTTATTTACTTTCTGTTTTTAAAAGCCTCTTTTCATGTGTAACTCTCTAAAATGAATAACAATGGTTATGATAGGTATTCATCACAAAAGAGAAATATTGCCAAGGTTTGTATTTCCCTGCAGGAAACTTTCCATACTTCTGTATTTTCCTTTCAAAAACGATGTAAAACACAGCACATCACATCTCTAGATGAAATATGAGTAGTCTCCAAACATCCACTTCCTTTAAAAAAAAAAAACCTATGTATATACACACATATAATCAAAACTGTGCTTATCTTTCACTTCATGTGGGCAGTCATGTAATACGTGTTCTCAAATGCATCCATGACCTCAGTTAAACCTTACAGAGCACGCTCTTATTTTCCATCATTTCCTTTCTGACAGTTGACACTAAGCCAAGGGAGCAGAGAGAATCCCTATCTTGATGTATAAAGAAATAATTAAGGGCATTACTTTTCCGGGGCTGAATCATCCAGTTTCAGAAAAGCATATGGAATAAAACACTTCAGAACAGATCACAGAGCTAATTATCTCTTTGCTTTCAAGGCTTAGCATATTGCAATATTTCTGAATGTAAACAGACTGAAGGTCTGTTGATAGGGAGAATACTGGATGACAAATTCTTGGGCAAAATTATTTACAGGAAGATAGGAAATGAGTCAGGATTCTCAGGAAAAAATAGCTATCTTACAGGCATCTGAAAAAATGTCCAAAGGGTTTTTTTAGATGGAGAAAGGAAGGGGAAATGTATCAATAGGAGTTACAAATCACAAATTCCTAGCTTCCTTCTTAGCTGCATACCAACTTTGTCTTAAGCTTTGTCTTAAACTTCTAGTACTAGGCACCAATGGGCAAAAGAGAGATTGTTTGGCTTTATTCTGTATATTAAAGACTCCTTGATGCAGGCACCAAATAGAACTTGAATAATAATTTGCTCTGCTTCTGAAATTCTTTGGAAATATCAATAGCACTGCACAGAAAGGGTTTCTGAAAGCTGCCTCAGGAGCTTTTGATATGCAATGCAGAATGCATTTTCATATGCTAAGCAGAATAACAGAATAATTAGTATGTGGCGTCTATAGTTTTGCGCGCTCAGACGAATCCAAAATGTTCATGGAAAGAATAAGGAAGGTATCAGAGCAAATTATCACTAAGTGAGGTTATTTAAACTTGGGTATTTCAAACAAAATTTGCTTTCCAGTTGAGAAAAGTAAGATTTCATCAGCATCAATGCAGTACATTCTTTGGGGAAGACTTGCAGCAGCACATGACATGGGTGTCCTTCTGTGTGCTCAATTCTCACCCTTGCCTTGGTATCAAGAACATTGAAGAGTCTGTGAGACTCTTTCTAGGACCAAATGACAGAAGCTGCATTCTAGTTAGAAATTTGAGGTGGATGAAGAACAGGGGAATACTGTGGATACTTTTTGTTTTGCTAAACAGTTGAGAAGAACTCTCACTTGTAAAATGTAAGTTTGAAGGTGACATTGAATGAGGATCTGCTGGGGGCAGGAGGGCTCTGCACAGGGAGCTGGACAGGCTGCATCCATGGGATGGGGCCAGCGGGGTGAGCTACAGCCACAGGAAGTGCTGGGTCCTGCCCTTGGGTCCCTTCAGCCCCCTGCAGCTCCAGGCTGGGGAAAAGGGGCTGGAAAAGGCCCTGGGGGTGCTGGTGACAGCAGCTGGACACGAGCCCAGGGGTGTCCAGGTGGCCAAGGAGGCCGATGGCCCTGGGCTGTCCCAGCCATGGTGTGGCAGCAGGAGCAGGGCAGTGACCGTCCCTGTGCTGGGCACTGCTGAGGCCACACCTCGAGTGCTGGGGCAGCTCTGGGCCCCTCACAACATGAAAGACCAACAAGTTCAGAGAAGGGAACGGAGCTGGGGAAAGGTCTGGAGCCCCAGGAGCAGCTGTGGGAGCTGGAAAGGGGCTCAGCCTGGAGCAAGGGAGGCTCGGAGGGACCTTGTGGCTCTGCACAACTCCCTGACAGGAGGGGACAGCCGGGGGGGTTGGGCTCTGCTCCCAGGGAACAGGGACAGGACAAGGAAATGCCCTCAAGTTGCACCAGAGGAGCTTTAGATTGGAATTTAGGAAAGTTTTCTTCACCCAAAGGGTTGTGAGGCATTGAAACAGACTGCCCAGGGATGTGGTTGAGTCACCATCCCTGGAGGGATTTGAAAAATGTGTAGATGTGGCACTTGGGGACATGGTTGAGTGCTGTACTTCACAGTGCTGAGTCCATGACTGGACTCAATGTTCTTAAGGGTTTTTTCCAACCTAGCTGATTCTGTGATTCCAAGAACATGAACCCAGGGAGAAAGACCTCATTTTTCCGGGTAGTCTGATTAAGTTTTAAAAAAGACTTTGGTTCAAACAGGCAAGTTGTACTGACATAGTGGCAGCAAAGTTTTTACTGCCCTGAGAATAGTCAGGATCTCTGTGTAGAAGAGCCTCCATGCTGCAGAGAACAGCTGCTTCCAAGGCCTTTTTCCAGTTTTGGAAGATAGAAGCAGGTGTGGGTATTTTTCAATTAAACTCTTGTCATTCAGGCTAAAAATTAACCCTTTAAGATTACTCAGATCCAGTCAGACATTTTTACTTCCATTTTAGGTCAGATTATAGCTCCACAACCCACAAAACCATTCATTTAAATCAGTTGGGGAAAATCTCCTTCTCTTAGCCCCAAGAGAGCCCCAGCTTCCACAACTCTAAACCATTATTCTCAAGCTTTTGAAAAGGTGGTGATGCCCTGGGAAAAGAATTACACGTCAATTAAATCTCACTGACTGAGACTTTTTTTGTATAGTACACATAATTTAATTTATTATAAAGTACACATATTTCAGCAGTAAAAATGCCTGGCCAGAAAGGCTTTAAAAACAATAGCTTTCCATATATTAAGCGAAAGTATATGCAGATGATTAATAAAGTTTGGTTGGGGTTTTTTGTTGGGTTTGGTTTTTTATTTTGGTTGGTTTTTTTTTAAAACAGGCCTGCTTAGGTTAAATTGTTATGATTCTATTTGCTACTGTTCCCCAAAATGCGTATTTAAATTCAGGACTGTTCCTGCATAAAAAAACCCTCCAGCTTTGACTGTGACAGACATATCTTCTATTATGTGATGGTCCTAGGTTATGATTTGGCAAAACAGGTGGAAAATTACCCAATTGATTCTGTGTACTCAGGTTATTTCAGTCTTTCCAAAACTATAGAAAAGTATTTTAGGTATGTAACCTATATTTTAGGTAGTCTGTGTTCTTTTGTAAATATTGTTAATTGAAAAGAAATATTTAGGGTACTTTTATGGAGAACAGTTCAATCCCTTCTCTTGCAGTTCCTAGAATGAGTGGTTATCACAAAACGAATACTCAGCCCGTAGTGTTAAGCAATCATTTGCATTATTTACTGTCCCTCATTGACATTACATTGTACACACAGAGAGATAAATTTCCTCCTAGATTTTCCTCTAGCAGTCTCATTATTTTGGGACTTCTAACGTGATTTCAATATAACTTTTTCATATGATTTCATCACAATCCAAGGTCCTCTGTCTACTTGCATTTGCAAGCTTTTAAAATGTCTGTTTCATTTTTGGGTACTTACTACCTTATTCCAAAATCCTGAAAATTATTTAAGATATATTTGTATCTACATCTGGATGCAAATGCAAGTGTGTGGAGCCAAAGCCCTGGTCTCTAAAATATCTGTTTAAGGTAACTATTTCATAGTCCTCCTCCTTAAATTAATGTCATGGATTACGTTGTTGTTTCAGCCATGTAGGCTGAAACAACAATAGGTCTCATTAATTAATTAATGAGAAGGATAAGAAAGAAAAGAATCAGCTTATCACAAATACATTCAACAGTTTAGTCATAATAAGGTGCTCTTATCGCCATGTGACCTTACAGGATACAGGATTGAGCAAAATGGGCACAGCTTTCTTTATAAAGGTCAGATGCTGCTGAAATTTCTCTTCCATACAGGATAGAATTTGTTTTACCCTCCAAGTTCTCACAAGGTGAAAAATGCCAGCCAAATTCAGTTCAAATATCTGATTCTTTACCTGTTCAGCTGAAAAGATCTACAAGGATTAGAATAATTTCTCTAAAGCTCCTCTGAAATGCAGTAATTTTCATCTATAATGATATTTCAGTCTAAATTCCTGTAAGTGTCAGATTTATCCTTTCACATTTGAATTGAGAGCATGTTCTGTTTTACCAGTTTGATTTAAAGGCCAGCAAGTTGTTCAAGACTGCTGATCATCCCAAAACCTGCATACAGCTTAAATATGGTGGTGAGGAGGGAAGACAGCTATATGGTAGTTTTAATGAAATGAATAAAGTTTTTTGGCTTATACCAATGGAGGTTTTTTCGATATTATAACAGCATTTCAGGACTTCAAGAAGAAGGGCCAAATTCTTATTCTGTTACTGCAATCACAGTAAAAACGAGTCTGACCTCTGGTCTAACCTGAGACAACCGGAAAACCATGAAGAGAAAATGGAAAGTCACAGAAAAAACGTGATCTAGTTGTTATATAGCCACCTGTTGATGGTCTTGATGTGTCTATTAGCTTTCTTATTTATTGCCCTTTATATATGGTAATATATCTTCTCCATCTATAATAACCATACCTGAGCAGACTTTCCCATTATAACAACCTGCAACGGACTGTCAAATAAACTAACCTGTTTTAAAGATAACTAATTTAAAGATCCATATCCATGCTTGTCACAAAAAAAGAGAAGCCTGAGAACACTGAGGGAAGGCTTAAAAGCTTGTCTTACTAAGAGTAGTACTTTATGAGCTCTGAACATGCATTATCAGTGAACTCACATTACTGCAGAGGTTGACTGAAGCATGACAATTCCATTTCTCATGAAAGGTAAACCAGACACACCGTGCAGCTGGCAAAATCTATAAAAAATTAGAAAAAGTGAGAATCCTTTAGATTCATCTTGGCCTTCTGCCTTTTTAGGAGAAAGTGAGTCCAGCAACATAAATTTTCCACAAAATTTGGACTGCAAAGGAATCTATGAATCTCAAAATTTGTAGCCTAATCTTTTATTATGGTTACATTTTCCCTCAGGATTGCAAGGCATTGTGCTTTTGGAATTAGGATGCTAGACTCAAAAAAGAAAATGAAATATTCTTCCTGACCTCCTGCTCAGGAAGTTACTAGAATAGTATTTATTTTCAGTGACTAAACCCTGGGTTAACCATGCCTCAGATTAGCAGAGCAAATCATCTCTCCCAGTTGAAAGTGCTTTGCTTTAGCCTGTAAATAACCAAGCACATTTTTCAACTCACAAGGACCTTGAATTGCAGTAATTAATTCATAAGACATGGCAGTTGAAGAAAACGTGTCCCATTGATTAAATTGTTGGATGGGAATCAATGGCTTCATTGCTTGGACGTATTAAATTTCTAAATATCATCGCTGTGTGTTCCATTACAGGGAGCACAATGGATTGCACATCCTTTCCAAAGTAAGGGCAGATTGTCACAAGAATCGCTTACTTGTATTTTTTCATGTATTACAGCTTGGGAGTGACCTACACTGCCACAATGAGCTGGATATTCATTCCATTTCCTGAATATATGCATATATGCAAATTATTTCAGTGGACTTATTTGGATATGAGTCGGGGTCTTTTGAGGGTCTTTGGTGATTGTTTGGGAATGTCACATTCCCCAGATTTCCCAACTGTGGTTCTGGATCTTCTAAAGATTCTTTTCTTCTTGAGAGTATCTCAAGTATGTGGTCAGATCAAGATGAACTTCTGTTATCATTCTTTGCTCTGACACAGAATCTCTGTTCTCAAAACTAAGAAGTCTACTGGTACATTTAATCACATATTAATCACAATAGGTATCAAACATTATTGTGCTAAAGTTAAAAGAATTTTCCAACATCTTCTCCCACTGCTGCATAGACTCCTTTATAAAGAACTTGTTGGGTAATGCTACAAACTCTTTTTTTTAAATGAGTTCCTTGGTTTTGCTCTTTTTTCCTTACCTATTATTATCTAAAACTTATTTGCCTCATGTTCTGTTCCTGCTTTCAGTGATTTTCTTCTAAATTATTATTCTGTAAGGAGAAAAAAACTCTAAAACTTCTGAAACAAAGCTGAAATTGGTCAATAGTTGCCATTCAGGAAATATGTTTGGCTCACTCTACAAATGTGGGACCTACTGCTGTCCCATTTGGTACAAGGTTGGTGACAGGAATGTTTAGTTTATTCTGGAAATGGCTCCAAATGGCCATACAGCAGTCTCCAGGCTTCTGAAATATTCTCCAGCATGTCCATCTTTGGTTAAAGTACAGATCTTCTTACCAGAACTTCTTCCACCCCACGGTGGGTATAGCACATGGCCTGTCCCAAGCACTAACACTTCCTTCAAAATGTGGGCATATTCTCCCCTGAGACAATCCACAGTGTACCTTTTTTTTTAACTGTTTCTGTTAAAGATTAGAAGAGTAAAGAAAACATTATGTTTCCTAAAGTTTTTTAAAATTCCCCTCCAAAAACTGCCATTTCTATGATATTCTACACAGATTTCCACTTCCAGAGCCAGAAGAAGTTCCTCTACTTGGCATTATTTGGTGTTTTGAGTAGGCACGTTGTTAAAAACTCTTTTTCTCTAACAAGGCTGAGCTGGAATCCTGATGTTCAGAATATGCCAGAGTTGAAAAGATAAATATCGATGCTCCATTAACATCTTAATGAACTTACAGAAAAGCCCATCAGATGTCTTAAACTCCTGTTTCACACATGCTGAACAGTCTTGCATTTCTTTTACATTCTTTTGAAGTACTCACATGCAGAAGACCATCACAGGATTTTTTTTCTCAACCTCGGATATTGAGAGCAGATACAGGTCTGACTCCAAGCATGGTGCTGACTGCTGATATGTGGCCTACCAGAGAGAAAACAAAGTGCCAAGCCTTTGTCATGAACACCACCTGTTTCAGACACTGTCAGTCACCAGCTTTTTGAGCTTCTGATCTCACTGCAGACATGGCAATGAGAAGGAGGAAAGGGACAGAAAGATTTCAAGGCAAAAGCTCTAAAAACAAACTGCAGTTTCCTTCCAGCCCAGGGAGTACACCAGAAATGTCCCTGCCTGAAACAAAGCAGAGGGAGGAAGGGTGAGGTTGAATTTTGTGTTTTACAGTCTATCTCAATTCCACAAGAACGTTTACTATAGATCTTGCCTGGAACGTAGTTATTTCTGCATCAGCACAGAAGAGATCAACTTATTTCGGCATTTCCTTCACAAAACAGTTTTGCAGTTTCACAGGTACACTCTGAGATGGACCATTTCCAAGGTCCTTTTAATCTGTGAGACATATGACAACTATGAAGGAACACAGTTTTCAATCTAAACCCTTTTGGCAGTGATTTTCAAAATACCTCAAAAGACTGAGTGGAAATCTAGTATTTAACTGAAATTTCCAAAAATTCTCACATTGTAATTTCAGGAATTGAATTCCAAATTTTGTAACCCTATCAGATGCACTTTTTAATAAAATGAGATGAAGGCATTTCATTTTTCCCAGTTCAGGTGGGGCAATTATCTGTAGGGTGATGAGAGAAAGAAAGAAATTGCTCCTCTGTGAAGCTAGCTTACCACAGCCTAGAAGGCTAAAAATATTTTATGGAAATTTTATCTCATCCAGGTTATGGATCCTGGGAATACGAATGCTGTGGATTCACATTTTTGTTAACAGAATATCCCACTGGTCAGCCTGGAGAGACATAAACAATACTACTGCCCAGGGCAGACTGGGAGCTGCAGACAGGGTTTTTCAGGGAGACCCTTCCATTGAGCCACCAGGTGTGGAAGGGACTCCCTTGATTTCTGCACTCCTTCTCAGAGTGAGGCTGGATCCAGTCTCAACCCCAAATTCAACCAACAATTTATGTCTAAATGATTGTATAGGTGTAAAAGACTCTTTGGATTAAGGGTGGCAAACCAGACGTACTTATATAAAAGTTATTTATTATAGTAACAGATGAAGAATTGTTTGCATCTGGTGGGTAAATACAATGCTTATTCTTCAAAAACCACTGGCCTGTGGAACCACACAATGCTCATTCTGTAGGAAGAAGAAATGGAAAGCCACCAGCCAAGTTGTGCCAGATTTTACCAGTTCACTGGGTGGTCAGGTGTGACTTTGGGGTCACCACAGAGACCCCCAGGACGGAAGAATGTATGAGCAGAGGGGAGAGAGCAACTGCCTGCCAATGATTTCGGGGAAATAATTATTGTTTGTATGTTTCTCCTGGGAAAAACTATCAATATGTATGTAAAATACAGTGTATAAACTGGATCTTTTTCTGTACTCAGCAGGCTCGATATTTCAGAGGAGATTTTGTGCATCCTGTTGAATAAAGAATGCCTGCTGCTTCATTCTACCTTGGTGTTAAGGAGGTTTTATCTATTTTTGGTAACATTATGATAATGATTGGGCCAAAATATTTTAATCAGAATTCTTTACTACACGGTACAGGTAGCTGTAACTATTGTATAGCATAGTGCACCATTTTTGGAGCAGTATTGAAGCAATTGTATTAAAGCTAAAAACAATCAGTTTTTATGCAGAGGTTGGTGCTGCTCATCCACACCAAGATGGGGTAAATCTCCCTCTCAGCCTCAAGAGATAGCCTTGAGGGGAGTCCTCTCTCCAGGGAGGAATCTCCACACGCACTCAAAGAAGGGGTGTGTGAGAAAATCCTCCCTTTAAAAAGTGGAACTGGGCTTTTATAGTATCAGGTGATGTATTGTCAGTCAGGGGTTGCCAGGCCAGCTGTGTCAGCTCAGCAGCCTTAGATAAGTTATCAGTACGATCACTTGTTGGCTCCTTTATCAGGTACTTCACCATGCCTGCCACAACCTCACCTCACTCTCAGGAGGTTTGAGTTTTGACATTGGTGAGTGGGGCTGGTCTCAGCATTATTAAACACCAAAAACACCCAGACACCTCCTTCTCCATTCACCACTGATAGGGTATTGTCAGATTTGTTTTACCCCCATTCCAGGCAGAGCATCCTGCTACAATTACGCCACACTCTCTTTTTTTCTCTGCAGCACATTAAGTGCTGGATGTGGGCTGGAATACTTCTCAGGTGGTTTTCCCCCTCTCATTCTGATTATATGGATAGAGAAGCATTTACTGAGGAGTTTTGTTGTTGGTTTTTGTTGTTTGTTTTTTTTTTCCCAAATAAAAAGTTCTTATGAGCTGAGAGCAACATTTCCACCTTCAAAAAGCTCAACCAATTGCAGTGCTTGGATTCTGGGACAAGAAATAGTGATGATTTAATTACTTACAATGCTGTTGTCAATATGCAAATAAGCTTTCTGACTGAAGACTGTCATACCAGGAAGCTGCTTGGCAGAATAAGAAATGGTATCTTAAGGACACTTGTGCTGCTTAAGGTAAAGCAAGTGTTGTAAGGCACAATAGAGACTTTGAAAAGCAGCACTGGCTTGTTGTGATTACAAATCATATTTATGTCACTTCAGTTGTCACAGACTCAGAAAAGCCTTATAAACTTGAGTCATCCTGGATGACATCCAAACCTCCTACATACAACCTGTAAAAAATGGTGCTTTATAAATATATATCTTAAATATCCTACCCATTTTCTGGAGTGACTGTTTGATATTCTGTTCTCTTCGTGTTGTAAGAGCCTTATGCATGGCAAATAATATATAATTTCTTACTGTTTTCCTCATAAGACCTTAAAATCCTTGAAACAGGTAGGAGTCAGCTTCCTAATAACATACACACTGCTGAGAAAACTAAGAAATTATTGGGAAGTCACCGCTATTCTGATCTATGGTGCATTACTCACATATTCCTGTAGACTGGAATTCAACTTTTCATATAAGCACTGAGTGAATATGAGTGAAATATTCTCAAAGTTCTTAAAACATCCCATATCTGCCATTGAGCACTAGACACCCTGGGCAATTTCCTATCAGTGACTCCACATGAAAAGTGGGAACCAGAGGAAAATCAAACTCTGGGAACCCTAAGAGCACTCAGTATTAAAGTTTTAACAGCTGTAGCAGATGTTGAACAGTACTAAAAAGGCACTGTCTAGTTTTTGGATCAAAGCTGGAGGACTCTATGTTTTGCCATGTCTCTAGCATACTTGGGGACGTTGCTTTACTAGATGTTTTTTAAAATCAGAAATAGATGCTTTTCTTGTTTACCTGGCACATACCATGGACAATAAACCTGTCACTTGAAATCATTTGAGATCTGACCTGTACAGAACGGAGCAGGGTGAGCTTTATGTCCTGTTCTGCTCCCTCATCGGGTACCACTCACTGCCAGCCCAGCATGCCACCAAAGGAATTTGGGTTGTTTAAACATCATGAAGTTTGTATTTGTTTTGTTGACATTCAGAGGGTGTTGTGTGTTTAAATGAAATATGGGACCTTGGTAAAACTCTAACATCCAGCCTTATCAGCAGTGTACTAATTTTCTCACGTTTCTAGATCTTCAAACTCTGAATAAAATCTGCTTTTATAGTATCTAACATAAAACTGAGCTTCACAGCAGCTTATGAACTGCTGGATTATTTTAAAAATTATGCTGGCAAATATTTAAGTGGGGAAGATGTCATTTTTAGAAATGTGTTTACTCACCTACTACATTGTCATAATGTCCCTTTTAATTGATGTATATTTATTGGCTTCTGACAGAGTTGCAAAGCATGCCTCTGATGATTGCATACATTTAAACACATTTAGATAACACTTGCCTCAAGCAATTGGTGCTGTGAAAGAAATCCTTATGTAAAAGGGGTGAAAAAACCCTGTAAACTAAAGAGGAGACAATGTTCTGTAGTCTTCAGAAACAGTCAGTCTTTCAGTACCTTTCACAAATGGTTCTCGCAGCTTTGTGACAAGAAGACACAAGACATCAGTCTTCTCCCTGACTGCAACAATAAAATCATATGCCACTTGGGACATGTAATTTATGTTTTCTGTCTCACACGCAGGAAATGTTTTCTCATGCACTGAAATGCTCTGAAATACATGTGGAACATTGCTGTGCCAGCAACAAACCGCATTGCAATATATCGTAATAGTGATAAGTGAGAAATAAGGTATGTCAGGGTAGATTTCTCTGTATTTAGACACCTGAAAAAATTATTTGCACAGAGTGTTCTGTCATCTAAACAGTTGACTTGGTTGCCTTAATGGGTCATCATTCTTTTCTTCCTACGAGAAGGTCACCAGCATTCACAGATCACCCTGATACAACAATTAGTATTGGCACCTGGCTCCCTCTCACTGACAGGAGAAGGCATGAAGGAGGTGCCAGTTATGCCAAGAGGGAAAGAATGAGGGGAAGGAGTGCAACACAAACTATAACCCAGGGAAAAGGTGGTGGAGGTCACTAATGTGATCAAACCAAAGAATTCCTCAACAAAAGAATGTTCAGCGACCTGTTTCTGTCACAAGTATTTGTTATGACCACTGGTGTGTCTCAAAAATTAATCACTTCCAGTGGACAGCAGATTCTGCCTGAAAAACCCATTAAATAACATTATTAGGAAGTGTGTGGGTAGCTGCCCAGCAATTCAAACACCTCCGCGTGCCTGCACTGCCTCTTGCTTGAATTTAGTAATGAAGAAGATTAAAGCTGTCAGTTACATACAAGGGTTAAGAACTCCAAAAGGATTTATGATCTCTGTGCAGTCTCCAGGGAGAATAAGCAGACTGCTCCCTGCCAAAACACTCCTAAGCTGCCCTGCAGTGAGGAGCATTACAGGAAAAGTACCAGTTAGATGGGGGGGGGGGGGGGGGGGGGGAGAGGCCGCGGGAAGAGCTAAGGAATAGGGAATTGCAGCTGTCAGCATCTTACCTGCTGTGTGCATTCCCCATTCTTACTCCAGTGTGCTTCCTCTTTTCTTTCAAAAAATGTATTTAAATTGACTGAAATTTAATGCAAAGTTTAATTAATTCAAGTGACAGAGCACTAGTACATCTGCTGCATATAGAAGCTTCCTTAGAATAATGAACTTAAGGAACTCAGAAATAATGAACTGCTAAGAACAGTGAACTATTATTGAAGATGTCTCCTTTTTCAATTTGCTTATTCATTGTTTGAGCCAATATTAATAGTTTACAACTGAGGGATGAGACAATTATTATTGTTTTAGGGCTCGCCTGGAGAATAATGTTTATCAAGCTGTAATGAAAGGTTACAGTATTTTAGTATCTGAAAATCTGGAAACACAATTTGCTTTCAGTTCCTCTCATATAGGTAGGTGTTAATAAAACAAAATCTTCTGGAATTATCACAGTCCAGTCTCTAATCATATCATCTGCCCCTGCCTTTTGCATAAATCTACCAGTCAGCAGAGGTCTTTCAATCACTAATTTCTCAAAGTCATTGTGAAGGGGTTGTTGAGAGGACAGAAACCCCAGATGAGGAAAAAAAATCTGTGATTTGACTGCAGATCTGCAGCTGAGGCCAACTGCTTATGAGCTGCAGCTTTGTGAAGCCTCCAGCTGGAAGAATATGCATCTCTGTAAATATCAAAACCATGCCTCAACCGCAGTTCACCTCACTGAGCAGCCCATATTTCCACAGCTGCATCAGACTGTGGCAAAGGTGATGATAAAGGTTTACAAGAGCTTAAGCTCACCCACACGCTTAATCACGCGATTCGCGTAATTTGGGTTGGCATTTTAAAAACTGCCCAGTTGGCACCGGCTCCGAGGCACAGGAGCATGGTCAGTAGGAGTCAACCCAACCTTGAATGCAGGGTTGGGGGGAGGGGGGATGTTTTTCGCTGCACAGCTTTTCCCCATTACTGATGAAGAAGCAGAATTTTGTCAGCCCCAAAAAGAGAGGAAAACAAGCCAAAGGGAGGGTTTCACTATCTGGCATAGGGAAGGGCCATGATGACTGCACCTGAGTGGCCTTTTCAAGCATAATGTTGCATGTCCTCACTTGTGTAGCAATTTATATCTTGTTTGCATAAGGTGTGTGAACGAGATGCATCTTTCCTGTGAAATGGGAGCATTTCTGAACAGTTATGTAATAAAGGTATTAGCGTGCCTGTCTGCATGCATAATGCCAAAGGAAAGGGAGAATTGTGGCTGAAACTGGAGGAAAAATTAAAAGCTTTAAAGCTTCTCTATAACTCCAAATCAAACTTCTGTACATATTTGGTCAATACCTTTCCATATAATAAAAAACTGGCAATAGAGTATGTAGTGGGGTGCAAGCTGTGCACACACAATTTAACTGAGCCCCAAGTACTGCTAACACTGTGTGAGCAGGGTAAGAATTTGATACCTGTGTATATAAGATTGACTCCAAGACGCACATTCTTAGTGTGAAGTAATTTTTTTATACTTCCATTGGGTGTTTTAATCAAATGAGCATCCATGTGTAACAATTCATGCGAGAAAAAAAATCCAGCAGATGCTCAGAGATGCAGCTCTACCTGAATTGTGCAATTCAGCACAGTTTGGGTTAAATTGGGTGCCAGAATGACCCATTGAACCTGGATTGTTACATTGGAAAAGAGCTCTTCTGGAGGGAAATTAATGAGCTGAAGGTACACTCTAACAAGACGCAGGATACCAGTATCAGTTCCATGCAAATAGGCAGTTTCTTCATGGAACACGCGTATTTTTGGATAGCACTAAGATAGTGCCATAAGGAGCTGTAGGAGGAGAGCAGATTACAAGCCAGGATCTCAGAAAAAGTCAGAGGCAGGAAACAAGCAGAAGAAGCTGTGGGGAGCCTGTCTAGATCCAAAAGTCTCTTTGAAAAGACTGAAGTTAGAAACTGAGAAGGTACAGAAAGAGAAAGACAAGTTAATATATCTTCAAATTATATAATGCTTCTATTGTTATCTCCATCCCTTCCATGTCAGAGCCCTTATGACTCTTTTTTTTTTGGTCAGGAAATGAATTAAAGAAGTACTCCAGCATCCCCTTTTGTCTTTTAGTTCCAGTGCTGATCTCCTGTGTCAGTCTTGTCATTTCAACACCTGACTTGTTCCTTTTCCAGGCAATACAGGACATTTTAGCCTTGTGTGAATCCCTTTCCAGCATGGTTCCTCCTCCACATGGCCAAGAAGTCGCAGGCAGATGGCTGATAGCAGTTCATTTTGTCTCTAGCCACTCACTGAATACGTAAAAAATTAAAACCAAGACTAAATACCATAAGTTGACCACAAAATCATCAGGAATACAGTTCCTTCCAGCATTCCACTGTTAGACCCTAAAATCAGTATAAAACAAGGAAAAAAATCTCAATATTTCTTGTTTGCTCAAGTCCCAGGATTTGTTTTTTTGCTTAAGTTTAGCAGTAGTCTCATAGTCAGGTGAGAGTAATTCCCTGCAATCCCTGGAAAATTATTCTGAACTTTTACTCTTCTGGAGTATGCAGCTTTTTGGGATTTCCCTCAAATAATTCTACCTGTTTGAAAGTTAGATGTCTTCCATGGAACCTAGATAGCTTCTCCAATGGAAAGACAGGCACTTCCCATCTATCTTACATTTCTATCTTCAGGTGGCTGAATCATACACTGGAGATGCTTATCTGTCTCCATTAGTGCACTGTGAGAATAGGCAGGTAATTTAAACTTGATGTTTAAATTTAGATGGTTAAAATTCAAACAGATCAGTCTTTTAGTGAATAGATTAAAAAAAAACATTGTGAACAAACACTCTTTATAAAGGTATTTATCATTAAGTGCATTAATGTCCAGAAGATATTCAGAGCACACCGATTACACCATCTTTTTTCTGGTCAGCATTAGGACCATTCTGCCTATGTTGGCAACAGTTAGAAAGGGGAATGTAGTCATTTTTAAATCAAAAAACCCTGTTTAATGGCAGTGCTCCCTTTCAGGTGCATACAATTTAGTTTTCCTATGCGGAGTTCTGATACCACATTCCCATGTTCCTATGTTTCTATCCTAGGATGCTGTGTTGAATTATGCTGACTTCTGATACTCTGCAGAAACGTACAAGAGCCTTGACTATCACAGGAAAAACAGTTCTTAGATACCTTTAATTGGCTTTGTAGTATCAGGGGATGCTTTTGAAATCCCTGATATGAATGATAATTCGAGGTGACCCCCAAAGACAGCAGCATACCTAGGAACAAAGCCTACTTATTCTCAATCTGTTGTTTCAAATGGCGGGGGGAAGGGGAGTGGTTCTGGTTTCTAGGACTAGCTTCTCACCACAAAATTGGAGAAATATAATCACAGAATACCAGCATCTTGTGCAGCATGTATTCAAAGGAGCCCTAGATACATGGATGAAATTCCCAGAGGCATCTATCACGCATCAGTGTAATACTTTGTTAATTCCCATACTTCACACATTTTCTCTTTTTTAATCTTTTTTTTTTTTCCCATGAATCACTAGCTGAAAACATTGTTTTCTTACCAATAATGAAAAAAACCTAACTTTATTTGATCGTGACCTTGATTCATGACCTTGGCCAGGCAGCAAAGCGAAATCTTGTGACTACAAAACTAAAACTGCACACTCAAGGAACTTCAGAGAGCCTGAAATCCCCTCAGAAGGTGGCTGGCAGGTGAAACGAGAGAGGAAGAGCCTTGGCAGTGAGTGTTGTACTGTGGCCTTTCAGTCCAGCACAAAACATGAGCCTAACACAGGTTTCTCCACTTTTTAAAGGGCAAGAGCAAGAGGAAAGCTGCTTCCTTGAGTGCAGCTGGTTCGCAGAGTGCAGCAGCATTTTCCCCCATCACCTGGGAAAACACTTCCATCGCTTGATCGCTGCACAGAGAAGCACTGCAGCATTCAGGAAACCCCTGTCTTTACCAGCTTTGCATGTGTTATTTGGAGCTATCCGCCATCTTCTTACAAAGAGACTTCACCTAAGAAACTTGCAAACCCTTACAGTCAAGTGTCAAAGAATGCAAACAGTAAGGCAGAGAGGGTAGAAGTTTAATGTTTACTTAGTGTTTTAAAACAGAACATCTATTCCAACGTATGCAGGGGTTTAGATGCCATGGAAAAGGCAGAGCTCTTGTCTAAGGAGCAGTGAACCAGCTATTCTTATCCTGTGGCTTCCCTCTTGTGCTTTTTAACTTTAATGAGATTTCACAAGCAAATCTGTTTCCCCATCAATTTAAACATTGCCATGTCCTTGTCAGAATAATTTTTTGTAATTTTATTTTTGTCTGGAGCATTACTGAGAAGATAATTGGAAGATGTGTGTAACTTCAAACACTTGCAGATTTGTATGAAGTTCAACAGTTTCTTGTTTATGTTTCCCATGACTTACAGAATTGGGAGACAGGCCCAAATCAATAAGTTATGTACTGTGTAAATATGGCCACATCCCAAAGAGAAGCACTCCCACTTAGGGAGGGGACTGGACACTAGGAAGTTTTTTGTTGATATTTTGTACATACGTACATCCTGTAAAAAGTTATGTATGTGGCACTCCTACGGCTTGTTTTTCAGAAACTAAAATACTAACATTTAGTAGGTTTCAGTTGTAGTTATTCTGTTTAAGTACAGGTTTAGTCTTTTATTATTCAAAATCCTAGCAACAGGTATTCAGACCCTACGTTCTAAATCCATGCCTTTATGTTCTAGGTTGTAGTTCAGAATAACCCAAGGTCAAAGCACCAAACCAGGCACTGGCATTTTCAAATTTCTCTTGGAGCTACGATTCCTACACAGTACTTGGGAAAGCTGTTTCTCAAAAGGAATGGCTTTTCAGAAGATAAAGTGAGCACAAGCTTGAAAAAAAAGCTTAGGACAGGAGCTTATGACTAATCTGATTCAGCCATCTGATAGGCATGTCTCTTTCTCAAGCTAATCAACCTCCAGTCCTTTCCTGGTGGTAGCAACCATTCAAGAAGCTTAGTTTGGACCTGCTAAACCCCTGTACTTGTCATTCACTTGCACTGGCTTCCTCTTGTGTATTCTTTCAATTCCAAGTGTTTTCTGCACCAGTCCTCTGCTGTCACTCACTATCATGGATCTGTCTTCCCTCATGACTGTTAAGAAATAGTTATCAGGCATGTTGTAAGAGAGCCAACAATAAGGAAAGGCTGCCTGGGGCTCATGTTGTATTTCAGCTGTGGCACCCACAACAGTCTACCTCACATGTGGCTAGACTGAAAACTCCCAGGCAGTCCTAATCCTAACCTTGGTAACAAGTTTATCATGAGACCCAGCTCCACAGTTAGCAACATCCAGTCCAACCAACATCCAGACTAAACCCACTGGGAGCTCATGTCATCTGCCTCTGACCCCAGAGAGCTCTTTTCTTTTGGCCTCTAGGTATCTTTTCTGGGGTCCAACCTTTGTGAACTCTTTGAGACATGGTTCATAACACCAGAAAGGCTGGTTTAAGGAATTCTGCCTTTTCAGTCTAACTATACAGTCCACTTTGGGGGCCTTGGGACATTTAAAGTTGGGGTTTCCACAATCTTTTAGTCCTGGGGAGGCACACTGTGGTCTCTACACATGAAAAGGTAGAAGGATAAGTGCTAGAGGACAGTCATCCTGATGCCTTTTCCTGGTCTTAAAATCAAGAACCAAACACGGTTAGAAGGGGAAAAAGGGATTTTACCTTGGTATTTATTTTAAGGATCTTTAGGTGCTCTACATCCAGATGGAATGCCCCAGAATACACACCACAATGCACACCCACAAAAAGATCTGGCATAACATTATAGGTCTTACTAATTAGTATATCTATCAAAAATTCCCCAGTGAGAGGCTTGAGTGAGCCCCCCCTCCCCCAGGAGGCTCCCCTGGATGGTTCTATCTCAGTTTACAGAATGTGTTCTGGAGACGACTTTGGTGTCTGGGGTATTCTGATCCCTAACTATGAAGCTTCTAAAATGTTTAGCCTCCTAGCTTGACAAATAAGTCTAAGAATGTAGGCCAAAACCACTAAAATACAGAAGTTATAAGGTATAAAAGGGGTACAAAAGAAAAGGCAAAAAAATCATCATGGCATCAATCCAAGTAATTCTGAAGTTTTGTGCTGGACCCAGATGGGAACAAAAACCATGAAATTGCTATCATAACTTGCAAGTCAGCCTCTCTTAATCTATTTCTTAACATTTTGCTCCAGTAATGGCTACAGAGTAAGCAAGAACAGGTCCCTCCTTATCATTGTATAAAATTTAATATGTCAAAATATATATTGTTGCTTTTTTTAGTGCTTTCTAAAAGTGTATTTGGAGCCTCTCTGAGGTACATGATGTCCTGCTTGCAACCAGGCAGCCAGTAAGAAGATCGAGCATTCTGTGCTATGCAAAACTGACATTCTGAGAACATTGCACCTCCTAAACATTAGCCTGAAAGCGATTTACCAGACTACAAACCTGCATATTATCAAGTAAGAAAGATCTTACTTGTTAATGTGGAAGTGATGGGAAGATTTGGACAAACTCTAAATACCTAGAATAATTCTATTTAGCAGAGATCATCTTATTCCAAGTAAACTTAAAGTTTGAAAATGCTCTGCAACCCCTTCTGTGGCGTGATGCTTCACATCCACCTTGTTATTATCAACACTTGAATGATCATCCTGGTCCCTGCAACAAGATTACAAATCCTCTCACTGCTGCCTAGGCAAATTTTCAGAATATTTGCTTCTGCTTCTGCTTCACCTATGAGTTTGTAGGGCTGATGGAGGCATTGGGGTAGCCCTGCCCATGTGCATTGTGTGAGAATGGACATATGGTGCTTGCAAAGCACAGACAGTGGCACAGGCACAGAAATGCTGATCCCAGCACAGGTTTGCCAGGGAACCAGCTGACCAAGGGGGCAAGGCTCTAAGAACATATTAATGTCATTATTGCTACCAAAATGCAAGTGTTGTTTCCAGCTCCCCTACTACTGGGCATCTCCTGAGTAGTTAGTACCCTCAGCATTGCTACACATACAACTCTGTAAGATCTCAGCCTAAAGGACATTCTTTTGACTCCCTCTGTAAATATTTAATTATTGGCTACAGCGTAACATCCAGTTGACATAAGCATGCACACATCCTGGTATCTGCGTTTCCATTACCTTACAGTCACACAATATTTGTGTGTATCATGCTGTGTTAGAAGTCACTTAAATGTTTTGCATCATATAAAAACCACCATGCAGCATATTGGGTATTTTCACAAAGATATGCAAAAATCCACACAATCATTAACTGATAATGTCTGATAATTAAAATTCAATTTAATAATACCATAAATGTATTGATATGCATAAGAGAAATACATTTTAAAAAACCCTCTTTAAATTTAGTGATCCGTTTTATAGGAATTTGACTTACAGAAAAGATATTCATGAATTTTGATTCCTGTACAACAATGCATGGAAATGCTTATACTGCATTGTAACTCTAACTCTGCTGTAGTATATAAGATTTCATGAAGATATGTCAAGTAAATTGTTCATATCTGGATCACAGCAATACAGCAAATCTAATCCAAGATTCCAAACACAGCAGAATGCATATAAATTCTGCCTGAGAGATATTCATATGGAAGTGGTTTGTTTGGATGTGGGATAGCTTGTTCCATTTTTAACATTTTCAGTAGAAAACAAGTAAACTCAGCATTCGAAGGTGGAAAGAAATGTGATAGCACTTATCATTTCATGAATGTGCGGAAAAGATGGCATCATCCTTGGCAGTGTTGTTATTAAGATCTCTGTGTCTGCAGAGAGCCACTTCGGTTCCCATGCAACTAACTCCTTCAGCTAATTGCCAGCATTTCAGCACCAACAAATTCTACTTCCAATCAATAAGGCATATAGTCAATTACAAGAGTTTAAATTTGCATAAAAACTAAGTTCAAGTGTGTGGCTCAAACTGGCTGTTCTTCTGACAAAGGATTTGATGTCACATGAATGTAAATGCCACAAACTAAACTGAAGCTGACCTCTTCCACTCTGGGAATTTTAACCTTACTCATATAGCATTTAGTATGAGGTTACTCTACTGATACTAATCAGTTTTGCTATCATGAGGGTTAGATTTAAATTTTAACTTTAAAGATCCATACCAACAACATATTTCAATCCAGTTCACATATTTCAATCCAGTTCACAAGGAATGGTAGTTTTGCTTAATGCAGATTTCTAGGTTTTAACGATATGGAGGATACTGCTTAAATCCAGATTCCACCGAAACTTAGTAAGCAGCACACTGCAAACAAAGGAAAATGTATTCCTCAAAGTGCAAGTTGTCAAAGTACCTCATAGTTCTAATAATAGCTTTCTGGCATTAACAACCTAGAACACAAATGACATCCGCTGAATATTTGTTAATTGTGTTTTTCAATTGCTTATGGCTACACCAGAGGATATATTCCAGGCTCTGATTTCTATTAATAGATGCCTGCTTTGGAAACTGTCCTATCCAACCTCTCCATGGCTAAGACAGCAAGTGCCCATCTTTTAGACTACCTACTCTCAAGAAAATACATGTAAAAATTCCCATAATACATAGGAAATATCCATATGCATGAACAATGTGTAGTTCTGTAAGTTCCATGAAAGCCTGTGTGAGCCCTTAAGAAATGCAAGAGTTTAATTAATTGGAGCCAGCAGTTATATTTAATGCTTTCACAGACACTCCAGTGTTCTGTAACCCTTCAGCAATAGGTGAGGTTCAGTTCAAAGGGGTGTTTATCGCAGCTATCTAAATGTATTGAGATTAGACCCGACTGTAAATAGAATAAAGTGAACTTTCTTACTAGGCATCTATTAATTTCTCTTTTGATCACTCGGAAACAATTCAAGCGCAATCAGAGCCTAAGCCAAAACCTGGAACTGTGGAGCCATAAAGTTTACACAATGTTTTGATAACAGCTGTTGAATTTCAGAAAGTTCTGACAAAAACTGATGTCTGCATTTTAGCTCTTTAGCTTTACAAAACTGACTGAATCTAAAGAAGGGCCAAAGATATGTAAGTTTTCTCCCCAGTTTTGGGACCCTACAAATCTAACTGCTAGTCCATATTACATGAGCAAAAATAATCTGTCCCACTATCACTGTTAAGTCCCTCTCTGTTTCTACACCCATGAGGAGGAAGACATATGGTGAAGTACTTGCTTCCACATGAGTGTTTCCAATAGAAAATACAAGAATTATTTTGAAAAGTCAGAGGATGTAAAGAGGTCAACATGATTTAATCCTGAAAATGCCATGGAATTATCTCCTCAGGAGATGTAATATTGCTGCAACAAAACCAGATATTCTAAAATGTGCAGTATTTATTAATAAAATATTATAATTATGGTGCCAGTAACACTATTAAATTAACTGCTCTTTTTGTGTTATAAGAAGATAGTCTTTTAAGAAGTATTACCCTGTTTTTCCAAAAATGTCCTTGAGATGTACATACTCACAGCAGACACAAACATTTACATGTTGTAGCTCGCGGTACAGATAAAAAAAATTCCATGAAAACATATTACGTATGTATTGACAAGTTGGATAAGAATGCAAAGACTGATCCAGGAACATGTATCTGCTACTTTTGGCATGGAATTAGCCTGACATTACACCTGCCCTGGCTAGGTGAAAGATTGCCTAGATATGAAGAGACAGAACAAATATCAACAATGACGCTTTCATGCAAGAGGCTAGAGAACTTTGTGGTGTGAGGGTAGGGCAGATAGAAACGTCTGCTCAAAAGTTCTCCAAGGGCAGTGAATCAAAGCTACTCAAACACCATATGAGAGAGAGGCAGTGGAAAATCTACTGTTGCAGGTTTTATTGGGCAAATATATGTCCTGAATGCCATTGGGGCAGTTGATTTGTCTTATCCCAAAGCTACAGTTACACACCTTCTGTTTTCCTTCCTCCTCACCCTGCCCATTATTATTCTCATGGTCTGAGTACATTCCACATTTTTCTTGGTCAAATTTGCCTCTCTATATCACCTAGGGCTGCAATAACTATACTGCTTCTTTTCACAGAGAGAAAAAGAATCAAGAAACCCGGAAGCACTGCATCCATAAGCAAAGGTTTCATTCTCCAGCGGCAGAATACTGTGTAAAACAGCTCTCTTCTCACAGAATGGGTGACAAAACCTGCCTTCTCCTCTCCTTGCCTGACAGCGTCGGCAGTCTTGAGTTTCGATGCAAGCACTGACATAACCTCTTGGGTTGTGTGCCAGCTGCCCAGTTCTGCAGAGTTTAAGAACTCAGCTGGCCTATCTGCTCTCCACAGCCAGCAGAAGGAGTTAGGACACTCCGGAGGGAGGGTTAAGCTGACTGCCTTCTGGAAGTTCTCCCCCACACCCATTCCAGACTGACTCTGAGAAGATGAGGTACCTCAGCTGAACAGATTAATTCATTTCATCTGAACTGAGGCTTCTGTGCTGGACAATAAATTATTTTCCTCAGAGAATAGGATTGCAAAACTAAAAGGCTCTTAGAGTTAACCTTTAACTCAAATGGCTAACCCAATGCTTTGTCTACTGAGGGTAGGCAAGTTCCTAGTGTTCCCATCAGAAGAGAAGGATAAGGTGATTTGGCACAGCCAGATTGTAGGATGCTGGGACTGGGAGAGAGTTCAAATGGGAGCTTTGGAAGAGAGTATTCTATTGCTGTCTTTGGGCAATTCCCATTCAGGCTAATGCTGCCAAAGAGAAATGAGGAATAAAAGCAGAAAACTTATTCACAGAGAATGGATTTTTGCCAGCTCAAAGTCATGTTTATGGTGGTGGCTTTGTAAGACTGGGAGCAAAAGAAGGACGTGGCTCTAACTGACTGTAGGGAGGGGGAGAGAGAGAAAGCAGAGGAAGAAAAAGAATAGCCTTATCCTGGCAGGAAAAGAATGGTGAGAAATAGAGGAAAGAATTTTCCCCGCATAATTTCCCAAGTAGGAACACCACTGAGGAAGCATCTGATTTAGTTGTCTGCAAGTTGTTTGCATACTTGAATCTTTGGCAATAATTTGGCATATGAAGTAGTTACTTCTGTATTTACCAGGCAAGAAAAACCAAAGTATAGCATTCTTTTGGTGAAATTAAGAAGACAACAAATGATTGAGATCAAATTAGTCGCATGGCTTATAACATTTTTGGCAAACGTATATGTGTACATACATAATTTTTTAATATTGAACTACCTAAATCAGACTGTCATAATTAATTTGTATTTAACTAAAGAACTCCTGGTTTCCTGTATAATAAATAAATAAAAAAATTGAGGGTTTGAGCTTTCATTTCCAAGAAAGTTTTAATGTGAGAGTGGTAATGTTTTATCTTCCCTATGTATCCATAGTTCCTGTGAATTGCTGGGATACATTTCAGCTAGTGTATTGTGACAATGAACATCTAGAGCTTTTCCTGAAAATTCACTACTTTGAAGAAATGCTATTTCACATTTAGAAAATAAATGCCAGGAAAATACAACTGGCAGAAAGATATCAACTTACAGACCCGCTAACCAGACTCAGAATAAGGTAGAAGGGTATCTACTACCAAACCAGACGCCAAACCTGAAAAGAATTTGAATAGAGGTTACAATATTTCACAGACAGGGCAGGACCAAAACAAACAGATTGATAATATATTTTGATCTGGGGGTTGGTTTGGGTTGGTTTGTTGGTTTGTGGTTTTTTTTTTTTTTTTAATAATAATAGTAAATTAACAAAGCAATTAATTTAATTTATTCAATTTTTATCAATTAGATTTAAAAAGCAGCACAACATAAATATAAGTTAGAGACAGTGTCACTGCAGAACAATGGAAAAATTATCCAGCAGAACCTAAGTTTGTTCTTGGTACGGTGTTTGTCCCTGATATCTGCAGAATAACGCGACTGGTGAAAAATAGGTCTTGAATTGGACCCATGTTCAAGTCAGAACGAAGGTGAAGAAATCAAGAGTGACTTCAGTTGTGCATTTGAAATGTTTAGTGTCCAATCTGACATTAGCCAGATTAAAAACAAGAGTTTCGGTACATCTGGATTGTACAGGAAGAGGGATGGCAACAGCTGCAAAAATTTAAAACATACTATGTATCATAACTTTTTGTCCCAGATTTCTAAACTTTCGGCCTTTAGCTCTGACCTTCCTTCCTGTGCATACTGGATAAACAGAAAACAAAGTTTTTACTGTGAACTCTCAAGGAATCATATTTGTATTAAGTTATCTTAAAGGAATAGTCATTCATCTACTAAAATATAATTTATCAAAAGAGTAATTATTTTCTAGAACTGTAAGGACTACATCATGTGAAGTTCTTGTAGCTAACACAGCAGTTTTAATGTAAAGTTATTTTCTAATTTCATTGCTTTAGGTGGTAAAATCATTACATTACATCATGTTTTAAAGTCACTCTGGTTTATTTGAGATAACTAATTCCTTCTCTTTGGGAACAAATTGATATATTGTAGTTTTTTAATTAGAAAAAATAGTTAATGAAATATCCTCAGAAATCTGATTGAAGATGCAAACACGTGAAAAATTATTGGATTATAAAGTCAAAGTTGCAGTTTTCACAGAGCACTGCTAAGTACAAGTTTTCACATAATCTCATTAGGAAAGGCCTTTCTGTTGTCTTAAAATATATTTAATAATGTTTACACTTTAGTATGAAGATATAATATTTCACAAGTTCACAAGGCAATTTATTTGTATCTAGTTGCAAACGCTTGAGATGTCAACATTTCATCAACCTGTTGACAGAGAATTAAGGAATGAGTGGAGTGACAAGCACTGCCTTCCAAAATGCTAGTTTCATCATTTACCGATTTTACTCATTAAAAAAAAGAGCAAACACCTGCTCTCCTGCTGGAACATGAAAATATGTTAATATTCTGCCTAAACAGAAAAAAAATCATCAACTTTGCAAAGTAATGGTGCCATCCATCTTGTAATAGAAGTAGGAACTTAGAAAAAATGCCCCCATTTTTTTTTCTAATATTGTATTTCTGAAGTATATACTTCCCTTCCCATTAAATATGCTGTGTGTTATTTCCTGCACAAGCAGTTTCCCCCAAATACTATGCAGAATTATTCCTTATATTTAATACAAGAACATGTTACAATAGCTGTGGATGGATGACAGTGTATGCTTACCCAAGGAGCAGGAGTTGTAGGGTCAAATGGAAAAGCTCAGTGCGAATGATAAAATAATCTTTTATGGAGGTCATTGTCTGTGGCTCATAACTAGGCTCAGTTGCTAGAAAACTAAATCGAGGGAAATTCAATGTAAATATCATCACTCAGTTCTATTCCCAATTTTTATTGAATACATTTCCTAAAAAAAAAAAGCAACCAAACTTGAGTGACAATATTTAAATGTCTGATGAGAGGTGAAGTGTTTCAATCTGGAACTCCAATCTCTTTGTTACTGTCCATATTTTCTACCTCTTTTTTTTCCCTCCTCATGCTCCAAACTTCAAAATTATGTTTTATGAGGGATTTCTTTTAGCAATTCACCTCTGTTTGGGCATATCTCTTAAATAAACTGCTTGACCTTGATGGACTTCAGCAAGATTAATGCTAAATTCATTCTCCAGTGCCTTGCTGAACAGCACAAGAGACAAACACGTGCTTACATGATTTGCTAAATTGGGTGTCTATATATATAATACAGATATTCAACTGAATATTTGTTTCAATACAGTACAGATCATTAGGAATTTTTTTTTAATTAGGTGGCCTAGAGCAGAACCAAAAACTAATCTGGGATCGGATACCTTTCAACCTGCTAAAGCTAAAGCTCTATTACTGACAAAAGCCAAGAGGAAAGACAGAAAAGAACAAGACAAGGAATATGAAACAGAATACTAGTAATAGCTTTAGGAGGAACAAATAGATAGGGATCCAAAATTCTGCATGTGAGAAGACAGTGGCAGAATGGAGGCAAATCCTCATCCAAGGTGTGTCTTTACTGTGAAAGGTAGCTGGTCACACAGGAAACACGGTTTGTCTTTGTAGAGCCAAACAGAAGCACAAAAGTAATGAAGAATCAGTTATAATTTCCATTACAAAATAGAACAAAAATATTCTTTGAAGAGATCATACAATAAACAGATAGGAAGAAAAACTGCTGCCTGCTGACAGAGTAAAGAGATAAGAAGGAGCACTGCCAAAAGACAAAATCAGTTATTTTTGCATTTTGATGTTCTAGATGAGAAGGACAACCAGATTTCAAAAGTACAGGATGTGCAGAGACAGCTGCAGGACAGTATTTCTACTGCATTTTCTTCCAGTCCATCCTGAAGATTAAGGAATGACTAGGATATTAACTCCCTCTGACATAAATGGGTGATGACAATAGACTGTGATGTGTAGTGGTGATGTTTGCCATATGTTTTTTGACAGAGCTGAAGAAGCTACCTTTGAAACTGGATAAAACAGATTTTACAATATGACATGTGGGACAGGAATGAGCTATACTTACAGCACAAGTTCTCCCTCTTGGTCTGAATGAGCTGCCTATAGAATGTTTTGAAAATATGAATCAGTTAAAGGAGCAGCAAGTCAGTGTCTGTTTTGATGGTGCTTTAGGCACCTTTCATCAAGGGGGAAGAAAATGATAAAAGAAGATTCTCTTTTGAACATTTCTAACAGAATTTGTATCAGATTTTGTGCTGTCATATTAGTTTCCCAGCATTTATAAAGGTATCCAATGCCCACTTTTTCCACCAGATTCCGCTGAATAAGGGTGTTTTCCTAGGAGCAGAAGTACTGCATGAAGTTAATGCAAACATCATCTGGAAATCCAATACCTAAAGGAATGAGTCCCAGATAGAAGCATGAGGAAATTCAGATAATAACTTACACACTGATTTTGAGAAGAAATTCTGCCTAATCCTTGCTAAGAGTTCACATATTTGACAGAAACAGATGAAGAGCTTTAATATTTTGCTCCACCTGAAAAATGCTGATGTTTTACCGGTCATTTGAATGGCTAGTCCTTTCTTCCCACCTAGCTAAGTCAATGGCATCTGCATCAGAAAGTTAATATGATGTGTGACATCATATTTACGTTAATTGATAGTTCCATTATAGTTGAAAGATTGACTGTAGCTCCAGTTTCCCCCTCCCAGTGCCTTGCAGCATTTTGCACACACATACTAAGCTCCTTCTTATTTGATCCCTCATAAGAACCACAGCCTCTCATTTTAAGTCCCTCATTTTCCCACTTCTAAGCACTTTAATTTCTAGTTTTTAGAAAACTGGAAACTTTTGTCTATTGTGCTTTTTTTTAAATGCAGATTAATCAATCAGAACTCTCTGTACGATTCCAAATGGAGATGAGTGGCTGACTGAATATTATTGTAAAAATTTCAGAGAATCATAAAATAATAGACTCGTAGAATGGCTTCAATCAGAAGGGACTTTTAGGAGCATCTCATTCCAACACCCTGCCATAGAAAGGGACCCTTTCCACTATCCCAGGCTGCTCCAAACTCTGTCCAACCTGGCCTTCTATGGATGGGGCAGCCACTGCTTCTCTGGGCAAATTGCGCCAGGGCCTCACCACCCTCACAGGTTTGATCCCTTTTTCAGCCTTTTGCACCATGATGGGGTTTTTCTTTTTTTTTCTTTTTTTTTTTTTTAGCAATCATGTTTACTTAGAAGCATCATATACATGTTAGCTACATACTATCTTTTCCAATGAATTTTCATAAACATTAAATTTCCTCAGCACACCCAGGGACCATTCATTCAGGTCACCTCGAACTTATCCTAGGGAAAGAGTTCAAAAACATTTTTAATGATAAGAGAAAGAAACATTTGGATTCTAGTCCTATAAAAAGACATGGGGCTATTTTTTTTTAATAAAACCTTAGTGGATGAGATTAGTGATAAACTTTTTGAAAGGATGCAGGTGAGTCACTATCTGACCATTTAAAAGATTCAATAGCACATACAAAAATACCTCAAGAAAAAAGAATACTTGACCAAAATACTTAGCATTGTTCAGGAATACAATATACAGCAATTTATCCTGCCAACATCTGTTTAAAAGTTACACAAAGGACCTACAACGACTATCTGTAATGCAATCTGCATTTCTTAGCCTGAAAGCAAGGGTAAAACAAGTGCATTGCTACAAACCTGCTTTTTCAGCTTCCACCACTTATTAGAATGGATTTGACTGCCTTCAGTATTACCAATTTCCCTAATGAATCTGTGAGTGGAACAAAAGTGTGGAAATGAAAACTGAGAGGGTATTGTGCATTCAAAATAATCCACCTCCACTCTCACACAGTAGATTTGATTCCGGCTGTCATCTTTCTATGCCTCAGTTTTCCCATCTGTAAAACGGTTCAAGTCGGAATATGCTCTTTTACCACTACATCTTCTCGCACCTTAGTTCCTTTGTGCTCCCACACTAACTTCCTGTTCTGAAGATGAAAGGGGAGAATAGTTATTAAAACTGCTTATGAATGAGCTTCCTTGATTTGCTCCCAGTGGCTGCACTACAAAGGCTGGACACGTGCTGGGGCACAAGTACCGTCTACAGACATCCTCATGGATGTGGTAAAGGTTCATCTTCCCTGCCTGATTTCCAAGGATCCCATCCTCTGATGCCAAATATATACCATAAGCATCACAATTACATACCATACTTCCCCAAGGATTTGAGTATGAATTAAAGTTAAGAGATGACATTGGTGACATATGACAGAAGTAATGCAATTCTCCTTTCCCATAATCTTAACTTCCTGAGAATGTAAACTCTGCAAACTCATATATTAACATGAAAAAAATCTATAATGACTTGATAAACAACACTAGATTTTGATGGCATATGGGACACATTTTGTTTGTCATATCAGAGGAGGGTGTCAAGATTTCCCCTCAAACAACTGCACTTTTCCCTCCAGCCTTAGCCACTCAGTTTTAAGTGGTAATAAGGCAGGACAAAAACTAGGAGTTTTCTAAACACTGAATTAAGAAGGCAAAGTGAAAAAAAAAACCCAAACCAAAAATACCAAAAGGATGACTATAGCACAAATTATTGGTAACTTAAATTCAATTTTGATAATGAGTGTTTATAGGATATGAAAAAAATAAAAAATATTAATGAACTGATTGTCATAATTCAAGAATTAAAATAAAAGGACTGAAAATTAATTGTATTAGTAGAATATGGTTGGCTGGCTTCAGCTTCTGGAAAGATAGATACCTGTGGACACTGGTGGGTTGCTGGCAAACACGCCTCCTTTGGCTTCTTTACAAAATGGGTATTTGCTCCAAAGACATGCATTTCAGAAGATATGGGATACAAAGATGTAGAAGGTATTTTATCTTTTAGAAACATAATTAAGTAACCAAACAGAAAAACCCCAGCCAACCAACCAAAAAAGCAAAACCAACACCTTTGATAAAGGAAAATCGAGAAAGAGCAATCTTTTAGCTGCACCCCTGAAGGGTAAAGCAGTTCCTCATCTCTGTGTTCTGGCTGCCTCATGACTGCATACAGACTACAATCTCCAGAATTTTTATGTCTGACACAACTTCTTACCTGTAGTTCTAGAGAGCAAAGAGATGACCTGATGAAGGAACTGAATCATGCAAAATGGACTTTGCTCACACAGCAGTGTCAGAAAGAAGCTATCAGAAGAGGTTCCTAGCTCACAGAGAAATTAAATAGGAGGATCTCTGGTGAGATAGACTGTATGAGCTCTGTCCTGAGCAGCTTGGCCGCTTGGTTTGCAATCAAAATTAGTCCTTTGTAGTCTGGACTGAAGTTACCGAGTGTTCAGGCTGCCCACATTACATTTCAGCAGCACATCAGTGATAGCCTGCAGCTTCATCTGAGATAAAATTCATTCAAGATTTAATCTGAGATAAAATTCCTTAGAGACTGAGACATGTAGAAATTACTAAAACTAGAAATATAAGAAAAAAAACAACAGAAAGAGTATAATTTTGCTTTGAAGATACATTAGACTGCACAAAAGGCCTGTTTGTAGGCTTATTTCCAGAATTGTTGCAGTAAGTTTATCTATATTCTTGAATAATCCTTTAGATATCTGCCTTTAACTACAGCACTTCAAAATAATGAATTCCATGTCCCTTTGAATAATTTCTTCTTCCTAACACACGTACATACACACTGTAATTTTCAAATGCTGGGCAAAAAGAGGAATGAGTCAGACAATAAGTGCTCTGAATGATATGTGATAATTGAAGCTCATAATTATAAGGTCTGTCTTTGCATTTAATCTCACTGTGTCACATGTACACGTTGGCAGTGGTTTCTAGAGCCTGTGGGGCTTTGCTGGTCTCAACCAGACTGTTACGGGCACAGGATGAAAGGCAGTCTCTTGGCTACCAAGACAACTAGAACTTTAAAGATAAACCAAGTACCCTAAAACTAGGCACTGGAACTCACACTCAGGGAAGGCAGCAGGTGCTGAATACTCTTCCTCCAACTTCCAAAACTGTACAGCATCTTGCAAAAACTTATACATGAGATGTGCCCTGCACCTCACTCCTAAGCAAATACATTGGTGACAGAGTAGAGCCCTTTGAAGAAGCTGTCCAAAGCATCCATTGTATGTCAGTCTTCAGAGAATGTTAAAAACACTAACACTTTAGGACTTTAGCATAATTAGGGTGGCGGTCTCATTACCATAAGGTCCATGAAAACAAGGACAGTGAAATACTGAAGACACACATGGGCACGTCTAAGGTGTGATCGGAACAAAAAAGGCACCCTGGAAGACATTTTCCGGCACCACATCCAGCTGCCAGCAAACGGATTTCATTTCTAAGTGTCTTAATCATAGGATTTATCTGGCAGCCTTTCAAAAGTGTTGCTGCAATTACCTTTTTTTCTTGTAAGATAGGATTAATGTAATACAAATACAGGTAAGTTACCACATGAAAATACCATATTTGTTAGGACTTACATCCAGATTTCTTGGAAAAGAAAGACAGTACTACTTAAACACTGATTTGGATGAACACCCATAATGATTATAAAGGAAACAAGAAACAGCACACTAGAAGAATACAAATGCTAACTCTGCCTCTATTTTCTAAGGAGCAGGAAGAAAAAAAAGAAGGAAGTGAAGAAAGGAAAAAAATAGAACAAATAATTGAGCGGTGTGTGAGCTGGGGAAATGGAGGACAAGATGAAGAAACAACATTTTTAGATCTTAATGATGACTGCATCAAGGGGTAACTAGGTAGATGACATCCAAGAGGGCAAATAACCCTCGCTGTGGTTCAAGCAGCACATGCACAGAACCTGCTCTACAATTTTAGCACTGAAGAACTCCATTGAAACAGTGCCTGTAGCTCACTCCACAGGACAAAAAAGCACACAAAGTCCCAAAATCTACCTACGCTTACCAAAAAAAAAAAAATCCAACAAAATGAGGAAACTGATCAAAGACAAAGCTGGTGAGGAGACTAAAAGGAGTTAGATTCTTACAGGAGCAATTACTGAAAAAAATAATTATAGAGATATGACAAATTTATATCACCAATCAAGAATGTCATAAAAAAGGTTGAGAGGAAGCTGGTGCAATCAAACAGCAGGAACAAGGCAAGTTACTAGAGAAAATCTTTTTCTTGCAAAAGCTGAGGTGTCAAAATTTATTAAAATCAAACCAAAACAGATCATAAGCATGAAGTGACTACCCCAATAGAACATACAGAAAAATATTTACATTAGTATATATATCTGGAACAGCAAGCCCATCAAGAGCCTAAGGCCAAGGGACGATGACGATGATGATATAAAGACTCTTCAGAGAAGAAAAGGCTCTATCAGGTAAGCACAATGAGTTCTTGTCAGCTGCTTGTGCTTTGGAAGCAGAAGACTTAAAATTAGAGTTCTTCTGCTTGGAAAAGGGGCAAACAGGAGTGAGATCTAGTCTAAATGACCAAAATAATCATAATGCTATAAAATGTTTGCATTTTCCAATGTTTCACGTTAGTTATTAAAAGAGCCCTGTGAAGTATCTGGTGAAGCTGGCAAATGACAAGCTCAAAGCAGAAAAAGGAGGCAGTTTACCAAAGGATACTGAAATCCTCCACAGCTCCTCCCTCCTCACTTTCTAAAGGAAAAAAAACCAAAACAATTGCTAATGTTCTGTGGTAAACAATCTTGGCCAGAAGAGGAGTAATTTATTGCTTTCTTTTATTTAATGTGTTATGCTTTTTTCTTCACCAATAATACCCAAACTCTACTGTGGTGATGTTTTAAGCAGTGGTATGTCAGAAACCATTTAATTATGAGCTTAAAGTGAATATTCTTTTTTTTCCCGCAAAGTCTATTTCTTAGTATCAATCACATTTTAATCATCAGTTAATGGGAATTTGTCCTCCCTTTATTCTCCCTTACAGTTACAGAATCTCTCACCCATCTTATGGGTTACATGAAGTCCCAAAACCCTGATGAAGACTTGGTTCATCTTTCTCTTACTGTTGTTGCCAGCTTCTCATACTGTGGTATTTCCTCATCACTTCAATCCTTTTAATTCTGAGAGGTTTGCATTTTCCTCATCAATCTTTTTCTTGGTTCTTCCATTCACTTGTCTTTCTTTGGGGCTGTGGTGGCACCCTCAACTTTTTGTTTTCTTCAAAGCCAGTATTTAGCACTATCTCACATCCATAGGACTATGGAATCATAGAATGATAAGGGGTTGGAAATGACACCAAGCAGGCCATGGACCTTGCAGATGTAGTCAACACACATCCACTTGCCCATGAAGACTGTCCTTTAAAATATCTAAAATGTCCAGTATCATCCCATCATCATCAACTGTTTAACATCCATGGGATTTCACAAGCTGCTTCCCTCCTTAATTTTCACTTATTTATATAGGAAACTGATAGAAATTGCCACTTCCAACTCTAAACTGTTTCCTAACACCTTATCATACCATATTCTGTGCAGATGTTGATCAAGAACTGTTTATGTCTGCTTATGAAAAATCTACATTTTATTTTCTTTGTGTATTATCTATTGTTTGGGTGCGGTTTACTTAAAGTTCTGAACAAAAATCTTTTATTGTGACTCATTCCCTTTATCAGCCACTGTTTATCAAGCCCTTGCACCCTGGCAAAAGTAAAAACTTCACCTCAACCTTCAACTGAATCTTTTATTTTCCAGTTTGCACACAAATTTTATTTCTTTTCAATTTTGAAACTTAGCCAACTTAAAAAAACATTTTATCTTTTTTAATTTGTGAGTCTGTCAAAGGAAGTCTCAAACTATTTTGAAGTATATGATTTTTACTGCATTTCTAGAACAAGAAACAAGAAAGGATCAATGTACCCACCTTTTTAACCTACTGAGGCATCCTCAGCTTCTTTAGGCATGTACACATCCCTAGAATTGAAATACTTCTTCCTCTAATTGTTATGGAAAAGCAAGCTTTGTTTTATAGCCTCAGTCATTTTCTGTTGGATGATGTCACCAGTTTTGTTGTTAATTGAAATAAAACGTTAGAGATGTGGTGAGCTAGAAAATGGAGGTTGGCACTCAGAGTTCGCTAGGCAGAGGGGGAAAATATACAAAACTGAACATCAGTGGTAAAAAAAAGAAGATTTGGAAACAAGAAGTACCAACTAAAACATTACTGAAGTAAAGAGGTGGCATTGCTCAAGAGGCCTTAATGAAGGGAATGTTTGCTTGATGATTTTTAGCACCCTAAATAGGGTGAAACTGTTCTGGAGACATAACCCACGCCTTGTGATAGTCTGTGAGCTGCTACCTTCAAGCATCAAGAAAACAAAATACACAATGAAAAACCATTGGTGAGTCGCTGTTTAAATTCTGACTATGGAAGCTGAAGTATTTTACTCCCATCTGAGGTTTCTTTTCAGTCTCAGAGCCAACTTTGTAAGCTTTAATGGATAATCCAGGCACTTATGTTCCAGTAAGAGCGAGGAGGCAGAACGACTCCACTTTTCAAATTAAAGAACTGTGTATGCTTCTGGAGAAGGAATAAACTTTAAGAGAACAGGGACAAGAAGGTGCAGCAGAGGAGCCAGAAAAAAGCATTACTGACATTAGATCTATTATGCAAATGGTTTTTACAGTGCACTTGGCTAAGATCCAGAGGCTGGAAGGTAAAAATGGGGGATCCAGGGGTTGAGTGTGAGGAGGTCCAGGGGGTGTGAGGGGTTCAGGAGGTGTCTAAGGAACCAGGGGGTGTGTGAAGGAGCCCACAGGGTATGAGGGGTTCAGAGGGTGTGTGAGGAACCAGGGAATGTGTGAACGGATCCAGGGGCAATGAGGATGATGGGGCCACTGGAGCATCTCTCATGAGGACAGGCTGAGGGAGCTGGGCCTGTTCAGCCTCGAGAAGAGGCAGCTGAGAGGGAACCTCATCCATGTGTATCAATATCAAGGGGGAGGAGGGTGCCAGGAAGACGGACTGGGGCTCTGTTAGGTGATGGTCAATCACTAGGGCTAGAGAAGCAGCAGGAACTCATGCACCTGAGCATGAAGAACTTCTCCCCTGTGCAGTGACCGAGCATGGGAACACATTGTCCAGGAGGGTGTGGAGTTTCTGTCTCTGGAGACATTCCAGAGCCGTCTGGACACAATCCGGTGCCATGTGCTTTGGGATGACCCTGCCTGACCAGATGACCCAGTGTGGTCCCTTCCAACCTGACCCAGTCTGTGATTCTGTGGGGTGGTAAGGGACTGAGGGGTGAGAGGGTGTTCGTGAGGTGTGTGAGGAATCGCGGGTGTGTGAGGGGATCCGTAGGTGTGTATGAGAGACCGGTGTGTGTGTCTCTGAGGAACAGCGGTGACGTGAGGGGAGCTAAGGCCGTATGAGAGGTCCGACGGGCTGTGTAAACGACCAAAGCATGCCACAGCTCTGGATGGGTGGGTGTGAGAGGAACTGAGGGTGCTTATGAGGGGCCCACGGGGTGTATGAGAGGTCTGGGGCTGTGTGTGTAAAGGATCAAGGGATGTCTGAGGGGATCCGCGGGGACTGTAAAGGGCCAGAGGCACGTGAGCGCGGCCCGCGGGTGTCTGACGGGTCTGGGGGTGCCCGAAGGGTCCAGGCTATGTGAGGCACCGCGCGGTTCCGCGCGGCCCCGCGCTCCTCTCGCGAGACGTGGCGGTGGCCGGCGGAGCTGTGGCAGGCGAGATCGCGGCGCGGCCCCCCCGCCCCTCCCAGCGCCGCCGCGGGGCGGATGCGGCGGGGCCGCCATAGTGCGGGCGGGAGGAGCCGCCGCCGCCCGGCCGGGGACGCGCTCCCGCCGCCCCCTCCGCCGCAGCCGGGAGCGGGCGGAGCCTGCGCGGCACCGCCGGTTTTTTCCCCTCCGCATCACTCCCGCCGCGCCAGCCGGGGAGGCGACCGCGCTCCTGCCTGGGCAGAGCGGGATCGGGCGAAGGGAGCGGAGACGCCGTTACCGTCACCTGGCGCTGAGGCGGGGGCGGGGCGCGGCGCTGTGTCTGCGGCAGCCCCGGGGCGCTGCTCGGCCGCTTAAAGCAGCGGAGCTGCTGGCCGGCAGGGTCGTTCGGACCATTAGCGGCCGCAGAGCGAGGGGAAGGCATGGAGGGCAAGGAGCTGGCGGCGGGGTCCGCCGGGGATGAGGGCTCCAAGGATGCGCTGGGCAAGCCGCTGGGTCCCACGCCGAGCCAGAGCCGCTTCCAGGTGGATCTGGTGGCCGAGGGGCCCCGCAAGTCGTGCGGGGACCTCGGTGTGGCGGTTAAGGGAAGCGAGGAAGCCAAAGGCAGGTTTCGGGTGAACTTCGTGGACCCCTCGGCCGGCGGCGACAGCCCCGGCGAGCCTGGGGGAGGCAGCTCGGAGGGCGGCAATGTGAGCGGCGTCCAGAACGGTGGCGACACGGTGATGAGCGAGGGCAGCCTGCACTCCGGCGGGCACCACCACTACTACTATGACACCCATACCAACACCTACTACCTGCGCACCTTCGGCCACAACACCATGGACGCCGTGCCCCGCATCGACCACTACCGGCAGACGGCTGCCGACCTGGGCGAGAAGCTGCTCCGGCCCAGCCTGGCTGAGCTGCACGATGAGCTGGACAAGGTGAGAGTGGCCTCCGGTGTGTCCCGGCGCCGGGGGTGCGGCGACTCCTCGGAGCGTGTCGGCAGAAAAGCTTAAAAAAAAAAAAAAAAAAAAAAAAAAAAAAAAAAAAAAAAGAGCCAAAAGCTCGCCGAGCCTCGAGGAGGCGCAAACAGCGCGGGTGCATAGCTTGCCTTTCAGTTCTATTACTTTTTTTGTCTCCGTGACGCAGTGATATCCATCCCCCCCACACACACGTGCTTTAGGGAGATGGTCCCTCAGTGCGAGAGGTATTTAGAGCCGTGGGTCTGTCTTCCCCGTCACCGAGCGGGGATCTCTTACATGTTTTCCGTTTCTAAATTGCCTCCAGTATATAGGGTATTAATTCGGGGGCTTGCCATAGGAATTAGTCAGGGGAGGGGAGTGAAAACGTTCGGAAGAGACGCCAAAAAACAAAAGTAAATAAAGGTGGATGCGCTTGCTTTGGTGGCGGCCAGAGGTTTCTTTCTGCGACTCCGAGCCGGAGCCCGGTGGATCCGATGGGATCTGGATCGGATGCTGCTGGATCCGCTCAGGCACAGAGCCTGATCGAGCCTTTTCAGGGCTGCTCGGTGGCCCCTGCGCCGCGGTCAAGGCTTGAAAAATTCTGGAGCTGTGCGTCTCGGGCTTTTTCTATTTTGGACTACGAGTCCGTGTGTTATTTGAGACGAGTTGACAGTCAGAGCCTTCTTTGCATGCAGGCTTGGCTAAAAGACCAGCTTTAGCTGAATGTTGAATTAATTTCATGGATTTTTTTTTTTTTTTAAAGACTATCATCACTAAACGCTAGATGGACTAAGCTACTGCAGCACTGTTTTCTCAAGAGTTTCAAAACTGGTGTATGGCTGTGCTCAAGAAGCCTTGTGTTCTAAGTGGGGTCATTCTGCTGGGTTTAGGGAAATAACACGTGGGCCATGTTCCAATGAAGTGAAGAATATTTTGTTTCTAGAACTTCTTTTTCATCCCACCTTTCATTCCTTATAGGCGGAGTTCCATGAGCAAATGTGTGTTTTTTTCCAGATTTACTTGTTTCACAGCGTTATTAGGTTGCTCAGTGCATCTGCACTGATCTGTGGGGTTTGGGATTTTTTTTTTTGGAGGGGGGGAGGCAGTGGTGATTGTTTAACTGTTCTTTTAACTGACCCTGGAATTGTTCCAGTGGAAGTAACTGGTTGTATCATAAAGATACTTGTTCATGACATCTGAGATTAGATCTCAAATTTTAATTACTAACCATAACTACAAATTACTCCTGCCTTCCAGGTCCCCTTCTGATAGAGCTAAAGGATGATCTGTAGTCTGATCCTAAGTTAAGGTGAAATTGGCAATTACTGCCTCGTGCTTGGTTTTAGGTAAACTATAAATAAAACACATACATGTGTGCTCATAGTATATGTGAAACCACGCTGATTTTCTGTCCTCCTGCCCCTCCAGATTTTTGACTCCTGGTCCATGATGTTGGATATTCAGCTTTGTAAACAGAACATTGCTCGAATTTCTAAGGTTGGCAGACAGCTTTTTCGATGTGTTAATGTTGCAACAGTCTTGAAAGCTCTTTGACACCATTAAGATGCTTTAGTGCAGAATATAACATATTTTGGAGCTGTAATTTCTAAAATTACAATTTATTTACTAAGTAATTCATGGCAAGAAATTTCTTTGTAGTCTATGGCATAGAGGAGTGGTAGACAACCTAATTACAGGACCATTATCAAAACAGTTTCATTGTGAGCATTAATTAAGTCACATTATTAATTTCTTAAATGTAATTAATTTGTCTGCCATGTGAATAGATGTACATGTGAAGATACTTCCTGTTTTAAAGTCATGTCCTGTCTGGTTGGGCCCCATCTCCCATAAAAAAGATATTGAGGATTGAATATGGAATTTTGGTTGCATTTGATATTAAGTATTAATTTTGAAAAAGGTCACGGTAAAAGCTTCAGAATTTTAAGTTGAAGTTCAGTGTTCTGTTCAGAAATTTAAGTTGAAGTTCACTCAAGTGTTCTGTCACAGGATGTTTAATATCCAAAGCAGCTGAACTGTTAGCAGCTACTTAAGCTTATATGAAGAAGGGAAGCCATTATTTTTGCTTCTAGCTTAGCAAAAACACTTTCCAAGATAAAGCTGTGTATACAAAAGCTTTTAATAAAGGGTGTGTCTTTCATGGTAATAGCATGAGATACCTCCATTCCTCACAATTTCAGCAGTATGAAGTACATCCCATCTATAATTATGTACTTGGTTTGTCAACGCAGAGTACCGATAACTTTTAAATCAAGATGGTGCTGTACTTTCATGTGGAAGACGTTCTCAAAGATGTGCCTTTCTTCACTGTTTTCAGGGGGCTTATTGTCTCCATTCTCAAAGTGACTTCACTTCCTGCTGACCAGCAGGTCTCTACTGTTGAACAATGCTGTGCATTTGAGAAGGTATTTTACCGACTTTCAGTAACTTGAGGAATTAACCTTGCTCTTTCGCTGTGCATTTTTTTACCTATTTATCAAGTACAGCATGTCTGTGCAAGGCAGCTGGTACAAACACCGTAGTACCCTTACATAAAGTTTGCACTGTGTGAATATCTATTGTTGTGCCTCTGCTCTTGACCCACTACGTCAAGATTGGCAGTTACTTTGTGTAAAGAATGATCCAAAACTGTTTACCAGCAGCATGGCTCGCTGCTTTGAGGGCAGCTGTTTTAACTGGCAGTTAGAGTTTGTGCTATTCTATTTGCTTTTAATAGGTAGATAAATGTGAGGCAGTGTTGGAGCATTGTTGATGCTAGTGCCAATTATAGAACAGATATTTTTTTTCCTTCAGCTTTGTTTAGAAGCTTCAACTGTCTTAACACTTCTGCTGATTCTGTTCTCACAGAAAAGCAGTGCTGGAAGAAGAGTGACTGAGGAGGACACACACACGTAGAGGAGGGGCCCCATTTCACAAGGGTTTGTCCTGCTGCAGTCCTGGTGGGATAGGTGTTTGTGTGGTCATTCCAGCAGTAGCTTTTCCTGTAGAGAAGGGGTTGTTCTTGAAACTGGGAAAACACAGCTGGGTGATGCTGTGGTACTCAGAGGTGGATGAATTGCATAATACTGGTCTTGGTTGATTGTATGAAATTCCAGGTGAGGGGTCTTGTCTTAGTGTGTCCTTGGCTGCAGATAGCTAAGGTGATCAATCTGTTTCTTACCCGTTTGATATGTATTAATTTTTCTCTGCTTTAGAGAGATGAGAGAGGGAATTTGGTGATACTGTTTCTGTTGCTGTCTTTTAGATAAGGAGATTGTGTTGCAGGAGCTCTCGTCTCAAAAGATCTTGAGATGAGAGGATGTTTATTAGGAAAAAAGTGGGAGGGAAATCAGCATACCATGACGCTCAGGTTTTTGTTTTAGTGGTGTCCCTTGCCCTCTTGAGGAGATCTGTCTTAAGACAATAGAAAGATAAGAAGTGTTATTACTTTTTTTAATTAATTTTTTCTGTCTTACATCTTCGGAATATCTGTTTTGCCTGGGTCAGCTACATCTGTAGGCAAAGGTACATCCTGTAGGAGATAAAATGAGGAGCACAAAGGCATGTGCAGTTATCAGTAACCATGTCTTAATATCACAGACCTTATGGTTCTGACAGGTGTATACTCTTAGAGTATTCAGACCTGCACAGTGTAATCCACAGGAAAAACTGAGGATTTTTCTGTATGGTATTGAGTTAATTGGGGAGCTTATTTTTTTCCTTAAGACTAAATCTCGCTGTATACGAGTGATGCTAATTTGATCTTTGTGCAGTCCCTCGCAGCTGTGGTGAGTGGATGCGGTGCGAACCAAGCCCTCTACTGGCAGCTCTGTTGTTTCTTAAATACTCACCAGGAGCACTGACAGGGTAAGGTGCTGACATCGGAGCGAGATCCTTACAAAACCTCCACCCCCCCAGATCAAATTCTAAAGCAAAACAAAAATAAAAAATCCCACGGTGTTTAAAAATGCAAGTGTGCTTTGCTTCCTCCTACCGAAAAACCTCTGCACCTGTCATCTGAATTTGGAGGCAGGTGTAAGAAAAGACATTACTGGTAGTCCTGATACAAATTGAAGGGGGGGGGGTGTTTGTTTTTACTCAAGTTACATGACTGTAATTGTTTTCAGATGTCTTTCTGGCTTTGGTAAGTATTTTCTCAAACATTGCTGTTTTTCCTCTCGTCTGATGACTTCAAATGCTTAATATAAACTCAGTGAAAAGATATGGCACTGCTTTCTAACAAGAATGTATTGTGTCTTGAGAATGTTAAACAACTACTGCACCTCTAATATTTGTTTTTATTTTTTTTTTCAGTTCGTGGTTTATGTCTGCTTAGCCTGTAACAAAAGCAGAACTTGGCTAAAGATGTATAAAAGGCTAAAAGGTGATTGTAGGGTATCAAGTTAGCTGACCTTGTTACATAAGGTCTGTCTTTAAAAGCTCCTTCCTTCTCTCTCACAGAAGAGAGACCCCCTTGCAGATAGTTTTTATTGCACCACCTTGCTGAATCTTGTTTACAGTCTGTTGATCTCTTCTTTCCTGAGTTCCTGTTATTTTTAATTTAAACTACATTTCCTTGTTACTGTCCTTCATATATGCGAGCAGAATTTGAATCTTCTTTCTGAGGTTCACTGTACTAAAATAAAACAAGAGAATCTCTCTGAGTCTTGGTGCTGTTGGATGTCCCAGAAGCCTGTAATTGGTGACTCTTCTTTCATCACTTTTTAACAGCAGTGACCTTAATGCACCTGTGTTCTGTGAGGCTTTACGTGCATCATGCAGAGGGATGTTTTTATTTCAGCATGTGTCGAGAATCCTCTCTTTGCTTACCCTGGCATCCCACTTAATCACAACCATTTTTTCAAGGAAAAAAAAATAGTGCTCTGTTTGCAGCAGTAAATAATAACAGTGATCCAGGGCTTGTATTTTATGAAGATGTTGTATAATTGATATTTTTATGTTGCCTGATACTTGTATCTCTTGAATCTTTGTGGTAAATCTTTAGTCCAGAACACCTATGGAAGGCTGACTACTGTGAACTGTCTTCAGCAAACTGCTAATGTTGTTCTTACTACTTTTTTTATCTTGTCATGTCCCAGAGAAGCTGGCAATAACAGAACCCTTAACAGCTTACATAGCTCACAGCACAAGTGTAGACTGCTGCTGAAAGGGGTGAACTTTTTGGTTTTCTATGAACTTTTTGCTGTCACAGATCTTAGTTGGATCTGATATGGGTCTGATCTGGTTTACAGAAACCCAACCCCGCCTCCCTCAACAGCAAAATCTTGCACTGCATGTTGTGATTCAGTTCCCTGATCTGATACTTAAGGGATCTCCACAGTCTTCTCACTGCACACAGGCATCAATAAAAACATGTGAGTGGGCATGCCTAGTATACATATATTTATTTACTTAAAAGACTTACTTATTTACTTATAATCATGTTCTACTGTACAAATACTGTGTATAGTACAAATCAGCACTTTCATTTTTATCTTTATTAAAAAAATACTGTCATACTCCCATTGGACTGTTTCAGAACTGGTTAAAGAGGAAGGTGCTGCAGAATTGATCTTCAGATTAATTTTTTTCCATTTTGGTGCTACACTTGATTAGACCTCAGATGATTTTCATTCTTGAAGAACATTCTTGCAGGGGAGGAGCTTGGGAAGATCAGTATCTTGGTGTAACTTAAGCCAGCGTATTACATCTTCTGTTGAATTCTGCAGATTTTTTTCCTAAAGCCTCATATAATACTCGTTCATGAGCAACCACAAACCCATTTTCTCCACTTCTTTGTATAGGTAATATCAGTCACACTATGGTCATTTGTCACTATTAAGAATTTTTTAAAATATTTGACTTCAAATTGTTTGCCTTTCAGTATTTTGGAAGCTATCCAGTTTTTGCAGCATAAGTGCGTGAATGGTCTTTCATTTATTTCTGCACTTCACCATACTGATCGTTCATACCTGACAAACTTACTGAAATTTCATTTATGCCTAAAAAATAGCTTTGGATGTATTATCTGTGCCTTATAAACTTAACTGATTTAAGGATAAGGTAATAAAAAGAGTAAAGAAATCCTGAAAAATTTAAATTAAAATTCCATTTTAATAAGAAGGCTTATCTCTTACATCTTAATTTTGTTAGTTAACTTCCCTTCTTTGAATCAATTGTTCCTGCTTCAAATGATTCGGTTGTTTGGATTTTTTTAAATTCAAAGAAAATAGCTGTGTCTGTTTCAGCTGTGAAGTAACTGTGATGCTAGATTAATGTTTCAGCTTGGTCTGACAGTCTGCATGGCAGAGACTCCTAAGACTATTCTGAGTAATACTGCTTTTGAACTGTCAGCAGTTTGGCAACTTTGGCTGAAATGTGGTGTTGTGCCAATGCAAGTGAGTGCTTTTCCTGTGTGAACGTACCAGCCCTGCTCAGTGCTGGCTCAGGGCTGTGCTGTAGCTGTATTCACCACTTCAGAACATGCCATTAAAAATTCAGGCAGTACTTAAATGATTTTTTTTAGGATTATTTCAATGGGATTTTTAGTCTATTATGAGCCAACAGGTTAGATGTAATTTTTCAGGAACTTATTACATTGGAACCAGATTTTGTATTGAAATGAGATGTTTTATTAAGGTTTTACTATTGCTGTATAGGGTCATTTGCTCCTGTCTCCTACTTGAATAGAAAGTACACCATGTTTTGCAGAAGTAGATGAAAACCAAAGGCTGTTAAGAGCAAGAATGCCTCAAATTAACCTTTTTTTTTCATGGGGGTGTGAGGGAACTCAGCACTTCTGTACAACAAATCAGTGTGATTATGCAGAAGCTTCTTATTGTTCGAAATGTGCACCTCTTTGGGTGTCACTCTCGCATTTTCTAATTTGTACAATAACAGCTACTTACCACTTTTTGTGTATTAAGCTTACTTACCTTATACTTACACGTTATACTACTTTTACATATTTATGGATAACCTATGTAGTTCAGTTTTACTTACTTAACACAGCACTTGCACCTGACACGGTACTTACACATTTACTAACTTATCTATAATACAGCACGTTTTGCAACTGCTGTGCATGAGATTACACACTACTTGATTGGTTTCTTTACTTTGTCCAAGAGCTCCATACACACTTTCCAGATAATACAGTTGGTTCCTAATCTAGTGCAGCACAGTCCTCTTTATCTATCTATCTATCCTTGCTGTTTGGGTATTTTAGCCTTTCAGCTTCTCCTTTCCCAATTTTAATTTAGCACAGTTTGTCTTTCAGTACCTTTCAGTCCTTGAAACTCCAGATCCAGGCAAGCAGAGTCAAGATGATGGCAGCAACAAAACCCATCCAGTGATCAGCAGCCAAGTTAGTCCATGAAATCCAAAGAACAAAGACAGCACAAGACAGAGAGCAGATATAAGCTTGTCTCACCTCTTTCTGCTCTTCTCCTTCATATCTTCTGTTGCCACTGGCTGGGCTTAAGCACCCTCCAGGAGCTGAGCTGCTACAGCTGAAGGTGGATGGCCAGGTGAAGCTGGTGAGGGTAATTCCAGCCTGGTCTCACTCTGAGGGGTCCAGTAAGAATAACCTAAAAGACGGTTTGGCTGGGGCACGCTGTCGTGTTTCAAAACACCTTACAACAGGGGTGGAGAATAGAAGATGACTTGTGTGCTGGTTTTGGCTAGAGTGGAGTTACTTTCCTTCCCAGTTGTTGGTATGGGGCTCTGTTTTGGATTTGTGCTGGACACAAGGTTAGTAATTTTAAAATGTTTTTGTTGTTGCTGAGCAGGACTTGCATAGAGCCAAGGTCTTTTCTGTTCCTCCTACAGCTGTGCTGGTGAGGAGGCTGGGGGTGCATGGGAGGGTGGGAGGGGACACAGCCAGGACAAGTGACCCAAAGTGACCCAGAGGAGGTTCCAGGCCATGTGACATCTTGCTCAGTATATAATCAGGGGAGAAGTAGGAAGGGGACATTGGGAGAGATGGTGTTTGCTTTCCCAGGTCACTGTTAGATGCAATGGCACCCTGCTCTCCTGGAGGTGGCTGAACACCCCTGCCAGCCATGGGAAGCAGGGCATTAATTCCTTGTTTTGCTTTGCTTATGTGTGTGTGCCTTTTGATTTCCATGTTGAACTGTCTTCATCTCCATCTGTGAATTTTTACCCTTACAGTTCTCTCCCAGTCCCTCTGGTGAGGAAACAAGCCAGTGGCTGCTTGGGGCTGGGATGTTAGGGTTGAACTATGACTTGAAAATCTGATATGTCCAAAACAACTTCTTCACAGGACTGAAATGGATTCTTTTTTGTACTTAATAGCGGAACAGTGTATTTCTTTGACTATACTTGAGTATGCAGAGCTTCTCTGCAGGAGGCTTGCTAATTGGATTTACTTCAGCTCTTACACAATCAAGTGCTGCATCTGCTTCATTCTGGAGTGTACCAGGCTTATGTAGAAACTACCCATGTTCAGAGCCTGGATCCACTTTCCTGTGAAGTGTGGTTTCTGCTTCCAGGACAGTGGATGTCCAAAGGAATATTACAGTCAATCCATAATAAAGAATAATTACTTTGGCAAATCATTCAGAGTGCAGTAGTGATTCTAGAAGGGGTCAGATGCATCAGTGCAGAAATGAAGGTGCATTCTTGAGGTGTGAAGTTGACTATAAATATTTCTTTCCCTTTAACTGAAGGAATTGGTTGCCCCTACACATGTGCAGAAAGTCATGTCTCCTGCTGACTGGATTAGTGGTGCAGCCTTCTGTTAACCAGAACTGGAGAGACTGGAAAAGGAAGTTCAGGCTTCTTCGGAGAAGTTTTTTTTGGGGGGGTTTGTTATGTTTTGTTTTTGTAGTGGCAGACCATGTTAACTGTTCCTTGACAGGGGGGCCTGACTTTACATACAAAATTCCTGAGACTGTAGACCATAAGCATTGTGAGTCTTCCACACTGCAGAGCTAATGAACAGAGGCCTTTTCTCATTTGTTTCTAATTCTCATGATCAGCTTGCCCAGAGTTTTCATACTATCCTGTGCTTATGAAGGGATGTAAGAATCAAGATGTAAAGATGTGGGGAAGTTCATTTTGCAAAGTGCTCTCATTCTTTAAGTAATGCATTTGGTAGGGGGGAAAAGCAAATATTTATATTTCTGATACAATACTGCTCTTGCATACCTGCGAGTGTCAACAAAACTTTCCTGCTTTATCACACACAAAAAAAAATCTACTTCAGAAGGATATAGCCTTCATGTAGTAAGCTTAGAGATTTGTCAAGAAAACTGTATGCATGTAAGACATTAAAGCACTGCTAATCTTCATAAACAAATCTCCTATCTGTCCTTTTTAAGTGTACCACCTTGAAAGAAAGGGTTTATTCCTAAGCTGAAATCAATTGCCTGAGTAAGTTTCCTGAATAAGTCTTGCTAACTTTGTTAATACATTATACTACATGTAAGAGTTGGGAGGATGAGTGGAAGATTATCCCTTGAAAAGAATTAAAAGTTAAAATGGCTTTTTAAATCATTATATATACAACTATGTGTATATGCACACACACAAAACGCCACTGTTTAAGGTTTCTGTGTTAAAAGCAGTGTGCAAAACAGAAATACAAGCTGATGGCAGAGACAAATACCTAATCCTTCAGTTGACATGTTAATTGCAACTATAAATTTATTCTGTTTAAAATTGCTTTGCTGTAATCAGTACAATACTCTTTAATTTCAGTTTAAGATAACATTAATGTTCACCATTTGATGCAATCTCTTTAAAAATTTCTAGAAGTGGATGCCAAAGGCATTTACTACTATATTTTAAATGTGTAATTGTAGAGAAGTTAATACAGTCAAAGCACTTAAATTTTGCTATGTTGACTGCAAACCTGCAAAGGATTTTCTTTGAGGTGAGTAACCAAGGATTGTAGCTGTTTATGTTTGATTCCAAGGAATCCCAAGTTTTAAGAACTAACTGTTTTATCTGGGCAGTTTATCTCCTGCTGTTCTAGATAGCTTCTGGATGCCATTTAATGGCTTAGTAGGCTTTTTTAAGTTAAGACTGTAAAGACACTGGAGTGGGAATTATGGCAAGTTTACTAATAGAATTTATAGTTCATTCCTGTTTTATAGCAAAGTAGTAAAGTACCTAATATGACAGCTGAAATTTCTGAAATGCTGTAAAAAGCAATGACTAGTCATTGTTCCCTGATAGTATCCATTTTTTTAGCTTATTTTTTAAAGGACATGCTAAGAAGGTGTTTAGGCAGACTAAGGTGTCTTGAACGTGCCTTTGTGCCATATTTTCTTTTGTATATGCTACATGAATGTTTTTTTTTCCCACTGGGAGCAATGCTTAATCAGTCAGGCTTCCCACCTAATTCTTGAAAAACTTGAGTACCTGAATCTGTTTTAACTTCGTGAACTGTTTTTAACTAATGAATAATCAGAAATTTGTCAGCTGTTCCAGGTGTTCTGTGAAAGATACTGGATTTCTGAGTTGCATCTTCTAAGTGAGGGCTAACTAACTCTGTTTGAAGTACCAGAGATTCAGACTGTTACATCTGCTTGTAAGATGTAAATTAGTGATGTAATTAAGATGCAGAAAGTCATCAGCCTGCTCTCAGTTTTAGAATTTACACTTTCATTGTTCTTTCAACAGAATTACGACAATTACAAAGCATTAGTTGAGAGTTGTACATATTTTGTCTTAGTTTCCATACCTGTCACCATCCTTATTCCAGCAGAGGAGGACTAGTTTGCAAAATCCTGTCCTGCCTATTCTTAAGAGAGTGTTGTGTACAGTAAGATTTTTTAAAAGTCATTACCTATGGTACTTCCTTCCTTTAGAGTTGTTTATTTCCCTTACAGGAAAAAAAAAACCCTTGAAAACTGTCAGACTTGGCAGAGGTGTTTTCCAAGTTCAGTATTAAAAACTCACTGTGATTCGTAGTTCATGAGCAGTTAGAAATAGCATCCCAGCCTTTCTTGAGTGGTTTTCTGAAAAAACAGTTACAAACAGCAGTCAGTGTCAGCAGCTTGAGTCGATGATGGGTAAAAACTTAATTTTCCTCCTGTGTATTTAAGTACTGAAATACTCTGGAATCTCAGGCAACCAAATTCAAGGCTATTTTTTTTGATAAAGGGTTTGTCATAAGACTGTCTGGTGTCCCTGGACAGCAGGATGCTTAAAGCCATTCAGTAGAGATTTAGGTGTTTTGGAAAGGAAGCTCAGTTCTCTTGATCCCTTTCACAATTGCATAGATAAAAGTACTAAAAGATAAAAACAGCTTATCAAACTGACCTGTAGGCAAAACTTGGGAGTTTTATGACTGCAAACACCAGCATAATGCAAAAGTAATGTTTAAAGAGCAGATATATTTGATACTTGGTGTCCTTCAGGCAACATTTAATACCTAGCTTATTATTCGTTATCAGACAGCATCCCACTTGTACCTGTACAAACTGTTTTCAAAAGTTCTGTTATATCAGCAGTGAACATAGCAGGATTATTCTGTGCAGTTATTCTATGCATGAAATACATCTAGCACTTCTAAAATCTTTCATTCAGCTCCTTAGAAGTGTCACAGGGAGCAGGAGTCTAAATGTTCATTTGCTCTTTCAAGAAAAAGATCTTAGGTAGTGTTTAAAGATCCTTTGAAGTGTTAGCATCATTTGAGGCAAAATGTTTAGTAATCCTTTTGTAACTTGATAACTTTCTTTATTCTGTCATTTTTACTTTATCTGTGCTCTGACTAAAGTATCCTTTAATTAGGAAAGCAAAAAACACATTCATAAGCTCTTTTTCCATGTATGTTTTAGATGTGTTAATTCTGACAGGTTTTGTAGCCATTAGCTTAATGGTGTGCAGGTCTGGAGTTGGGATATTTGAGAGTATAATCTCTCCAAATAAGGATTCTTTGTCTGTTGAGACAGCTGGCATGCTGCATCTGGATCAATACATTTTACTGCTTGTTTCCTTCCACATTAAGGAACATCTTAAAATGCCTACAAACCTTTGGGAGACAGAAACAAGAAATTGTGATAATAAGGGGTAGTGCAGAAGATCTGTGAAAGTCTCTCACTCTCGTGAAGGAGGCTTCTTGTGAACATCTCCAGCCTCAGAGCTCCTGCTCCTGAGGCTTTGACTGGTTAGGACATAGACCTGTTAATGCATGGAATCCTTTTGGGCAAAGAAGATTCTCAGGTGGCTTCCTTTATTTTTTTTTGTTCTCAGTAAGAATGAGAGAACTTCACGCAGTATGGGAATACATAGGTACAAAGCAGTTTTAAATGTAAGCAGCTTGATTAAATGTAGTGGAAGGCCTTTTTTATATTTCCTTGCAGAAGGTGTAGCTTGTAAAGATGAGACTCTTGACTTTGTTCAGCACTATGATAATATAAACTATTGAAAGTAGCTTCAGACCTGTGTCCTGTTGAGAAGAAGCTGCTGCTGTGGAACTTTTTCTAGGGAGTTTGTGTGAGAAGAACCCTGTATTACATCACATGTGCTAAACCTGTAACTAATCAAACTTGAGAAACGGAAAAAGCAGTTAAATGTTACAGTCAGAGGTGCTTCTCTGGCCTCCTGTTTTTGTACAGGACTAATAGCAACGGGAGGGATTAGCTAAAGAAGTCAGTGACTACTCGGAACACTCCAAATCACGCTGTTCACAGGGACGGCAGTCTGCCTGGAGATCCAGCAAATAGTCTTACATACAAACTTCTTGGTAGTCCTGCCCACTTGTGGCTTCCAAGTTGTGTTTCTTGAAAAGAAACAAGATTTCATGTGTGTTTATTCTGGTCCTGCTTCATATGGTTCAACACAGCCCAAGTATGTCGTCATTAAGATGCGATATAGAGAAGTTCACCACAAAAACACCAACAAAAAATGCTGCATGACATGCACCACTATCAAGAACTCTTAAATAAAGCAGTTTTTACTGAACTTTTTGATGCACCAGTGTATTACAGGCTATGTGTGAAAAATCTCAGATCTCGTCTACCAAAATACCAAGTATTTTCTCATTACTAATCTGCTTGTAGTAGATGTGGAGGCTATTCACAGTTGGCACAAATAATTTATTGTTACGATCCAGCACTGGAGATGAAATAGTAGATTTTCTGTATTTTTCAGATACTGTGATACAGCAATGCAAAGTTCTGTGTAGGAGCAGAAATTAACTGTTTCTTTTCTGAAGTCCTCTCAGTGTATGATAGAATTGTCAGCTTGTAAACATAATCTTGTTTTTCCTTTAACAGCACAAGTGAATGCTGTGACTGAGTATTTTTGGACTGCTTATTTAGAAGCTGCATTAATAAGACCATTTCTGATCTGAAATGCTAAACCCCCTTTTCTTTCCCCTTTTGTTACACCCCCTCCAAATGCACAGTGTTTTAGTGTTTTTTACTGTTTATGAAGATCTTATCATACGTGTATTGGCTGTTCTACAATAGTGCTAGTGCAGTTTTTTCCATTCAGTGTCTGACTTGAGTAGAAGCATTGTTTCCGCATGAGCATGAAGAATAGTACGCCTGCGAGATATACAGCTGAAACCACAGTGGTGCTTTTCTGAATATTGCCTTAGAGGGCTGAACTTGGAGCCTTCTGGAGTGAAATTCTTTATGCCCACATTCTACATTATCTGTTTTCAGTGGTGCTTTATTGGGCACCCACCAGCACTAATAACCAGGAATAACCTTTCAGTTATTACATTTTGCTTGTGCCTCAGAAAATTTTCCTAAGAAATATTGCACAGTGTGGAGAGACAAGACATACAGAACAAAACTTTCCTGTGTTCACGGTGTGCATATCTTGGAGCTGATCTGGTAACTGATAACTCCCAAAACCAGTTGTGAGCCATTACCTCTTCCCCAGAGCACAACAGGCTGAGCTGTGGGCTTGTTTGAATGCTACAGTAAAATGTGTAGCTGCCACACAGTGGTTGAGGTTTTGAAGTGACCTCTGGGAATCACCTTGTCAATTTGTGCAGGTGTTACCAATACTTGGCCACCCAGGTTCACATGATGAAGTATGTGATCCTTTTTAGTCTGGATACTAAGGTATTTCTCCACCTTCTTATGAAAGCTGAACTTGCAGCAAACAAACTACTTGTTTAAAAAAAAGCATTAACCACTTAAGTCACATTTCACTATTTTACGATAGGAAGATATAGATTCCTCCTAACCTTCATTGATCCTCCCTGACCAGTATTCTCAGAACAATTCTGTTATTTCTTAATGCAGACATGATGCATGGTGTTGTAATAGCAGAAGTTGTTATCTAGTGTTGGCAAGATTTTTTGGCCAAAGCTTAAAAATTGCTTCGATGATTTGAATGTGATTCCCTTTATGTAATGGTTTAAAACAGTTTGTTGCAAGTATAATGTGATGGTTTTCTGTGAGGAATAAGAATGAGTTTTATATGAAGAAGCAGTAAGTACTGTCTCATGCTTGATTGGAGGTTTTGGCATAGTTATGAATGTGTTCATAATCTGCCCCTTGTTTTCATGCATTTTTTTTCTTTGTTTCCTCCCCACTTCTGAAAGAAGTCACAAAGGGAGACATGAATGCTTAGAAGGATTTTTACATTTTATTCTGTCCTTCTAAGCTGTTGGAGCGGGGTGGGTGGTAGGCTCATCCATGAGCCTGACACTTGAGTAGGAGATGTTTCCCTAGTTCATTTTTAGGCAGCTCAGCATTTTTCAAATGTAGCAGCATTGTAATCCTCTTTTTTTGATCCTCACTGTTATTCTTACCACTCTAAATGGTCATGTGCCACTACTTGATTTGACTTGAGTGCCTGAATACAACTAATAAGCAACCAGTAGATTCATCTGGTCAAAGGCTGTGCAGCTCTCCTAAGAATTACAGCCATTAGCTCTGTCCAAGAAAGCTGCAGTTCAGCAAGCTGGGTGACTCCTGGTTAGGTTTCTGTTGGGGTTTAATGTGTATAACACAGTGTATAATATATATACACACATACATGCAAAAAGATAGATGTAACAAATAGATCCCTCTTTTTTTTTTTCTCTTTTTCTTTTTTTTTTCTCTTTTTCTTTTTTTTTTTCTCTTTTTATTTTTTTTTTCTCTTTTTCTTTTTTTTTTCTCTTTTTCTTTTTTTTTTTTCCTCTTTTTCTTTTTTTTTCTCTTTTTCTTTTTTTTTTCTCTTTTTCTTTTTTTTTTCTCTTTTTCTTTTTTCTCTTTTTCTTTTTTTTTTTCTCTTTTTCTTTTTTTTTTTTTTCTCTTTTTCTTTTTTTTTTCCTTAATTGTAATCCCTCCTGGAGACAATAAAATGTGCTCTTAAAGAGAGTTAACTGTTAAAGGTAATGAACTGGAAACTGATCATAATTTTGCCTAACAGTGGAAGGCTTGTGCCTTACAGGATCACCAGATGTGTTGCAGATGTATCTGCTTCTATGAGAATTTCATAATTCAGAATCAGTGAGAGAAGCACTGACGTGAATCTGTGCTATTGACCTGTTTTTTTTAAATTTGCTTTGTATGTTTACTGCTGATTATAAGAGGATATGGATGACACCCTTCATAATTGATAGGTGTAGAAATAATTCTTCTGACCTATGTGCTGAGGCTGTAGCTGGTATTAATGCATCAAGAGTAGAAAGTATTTGGTAAAAATAGCTCATCTTAATCTTTCTTAGTCTTTCCTTGCCTATACTTGTAAGCATTATTTGTGTCCATTCTGTTTTGTGTTTTATGTAGGAAGTATGGATTTTGCCCTTTACATCATTGGGATTGAACTTCTAATTGTATAAATGTTTCATAAGCCCTCTGGGATGCAGCCTGCTTCCCAATGTACTGCTTGAGCTGACTTGTTGAATGATGTTCAGGGTCTTTCTAGTGTATCCCTTCTTAGTACTTGTTGCCTTGGATAAACTAACATACTTAGAGTGCTTCTTGCTTTCTTACAGCAAGTGCAGGAAATGTTTGAGTTTAAATGTTCTGATGTTTGCCTGCTTGGCAAAACAAAACTACCTTTTAAGCAAGCATATATGTATGTGTATACACATATCATTTCAGTTTATATTTAAAGTTGATATTTTTTGCATTTTTGAAGTTGAGGGATGAATTGTAAATAAAAGACATAAGTTGGCCTTTGTCCATGGGGCTAATGTTTTCTCCATCCATCATCCTTCCCATTTAAATGGGGAACAGTGTTTGGGAAGAGATTTCTCTTCCCTCCTTTTCTCTGAAATGCTAATCTCCCATCCTTCTTTCTGACAGCATCACCTTGCAAAGAGTAGTAGAATAGTTTACAGGGAAATGAATAATTTACTTCCTGAAATATTGATCATATCACAGCTAAGTCTGAACTACAGGAAATGCTTCAGCAGAGACCAGTAACTTGCAGTAGAACAGTCTGTGCTTTCAGGTTAAGAAGTAAAATTTCTTGTGCCTTTAAAATCTTACAGCTCTTTTTCTACAGACCAGGTGTTCAATTTTTTTTAGGGATATAGAACTAATTCTTGAAAATACTTACCACACTGGCTAACAGTTTGCTCTTGTAAGTTTGTTCTATGTTCCTTGAAATCTGAGATGTGCATCGTGCGAGGGACATAAAGGAGCAGCTCAGAACTTCTGCTGTGTAATTATTTTAATTTTTCTGTTTACGCAAGAAGAGGGAGGATTTTTTACAACATGCCCATTCTGCTCTATCAGTCACACAAAATACAAACTTTTTTTGTGTTTTTTCAAGGAGCCCTTTGAGGATGGCTATGCAAATGGTGAGGAAGGCACACCAGCTGGGGATGCAGCTGCTGCTTACGCACCTGACAGCAAAGGGGTGGTCAAGTTTGGCTGGATAAAAGGCGTACTGGTAAGTTTGATATATTCTTCCATGTCTTACAGATGCCATATATTCTTACAGATCTTTCCAACTACCTTCTTTTTTGACAGGCATTGTGGTGGTGTAGTATGAGAGGTGTGATAAATGCCTTAATTTTAGGAATGGTTGCTCCAATTTCAACTGAATTTTAAGAAAATAGATACTTCAGGGCTTCAGGTTCTTATGGGTTTATGGTTTCTTAGCACATGTTTTGAGAGTGTTTAGGTTGCATGATTTCCAAGAAGGAAAAAGATCATGTAGTAGAAAAATAGATACTCATGTGGTTTGGCGAGGTCTTCATCTCCATTTTTGTAGGATTGATACCTTACTCTTTAGGTAAGAGAGAGACCCCAGATCTGTATTTAATCTCCTGTCTAAATTCTGTACAGTGCAAACTCTATTTCTGTTGAGATCTAAGAGACAATAAATACAAGGATTAATAAATAATGCCCACCTCTCCATCCTGTTATTGTCCAGCTGTGTTGTAAGATACAGAAGTTACAGAAATTGAAGTTGCAGCAGTTGTTACTTTAAAAAGAGTAAGTTATTTAGTAGGGCATTACTTTAGCGCATTTTTTTGAGAGATTTGTGGGAGAGGGATTGTAGACTTTACAGTCATCAAAGACCTCTGTCTACCTCTGTCTTAAGTTTCATATTCTTTAGTACAAATTTTGGATCCTAAAGGTTAGGGTCTAAATTGTTATTGTTGTTTGGCCAAGACATACTGCAGGTTTCAGATATTGAAGTACTCTTACCTGTTTTTAAGGTAGTAACTTTTTAATCATATTTAAGTTCCTTTTTTTTTTTTAAATCAAACTTTAACTTGTTTAATAAAGTCCTGTTCTTGTGAAATAATTTTAAAAATGGTGAGGAAAGGTAATTTCAAGAACACTAAAAACTGAAATGAAGAATTAGTGAAATTTACTGCAGATGCAAGAACTAATCCATGTGAAACTTCTGTTTTGTCTTAGGTACGATGTATGTTAAATATTTGGGGTGTGATGCTCTTCATCAGACTGTCATGGATTGTAGGACAAGCTGGGATAGGTATGGCTACTAAATCTGTAATTTTATTTCAGTAAATTTCAAGTGTGGTCCACATGAGGTGTTGATCCTGAACTTACGTTTCAAACAGGAATAGAAGTTTATGTTAATATTGCCAATTTTTATGGTAATTTACCTATATCAAAAACTTCAACCGGTTACTTGGACTTCTTTATTTAGGTATAAGGCAAATATTTTAAAATAGGCATTTGTGAGTCTTCAGTGAACTGCAGAGATGAACTTTTGATCTCTGGTTATTAGAACCTGCATATGAACTGTGTGGTATATAAGCAATTCTTTTCAAAGGCTTAACTTCGTCTTGGACTGCAGAAATTCTTGGATTTGCAAAAGGCAAATCTCTAAAACACAGCTCTTACCTTGCTGATTTAAGAGAACCTTTTCCCAGTTCTATTTGTATCCTGGAGACTCCTGTACAAAGGGGGAAAGAAAAAGCCTTTTGCTTGAATGTGTGGGAGCACACACAGTAAATTTGTGTTGCATTTGCAAGAGTGAGTTTAAAGTTGAAGGATTTTACTCTTGAATACTGCTGGGCTTACTCTGCTTTTCTCCTCTTTTTCCAACAGGTCTGTCTGTCTTGGTTATTGGAATGGCCACTGTCGTAACAACTATTACAGGACTGTCTACTTCAGCAATAGCCACAAATGGGTTTGTAAGAGGAGGTAATGCTATTTTCATGAAGTTTTTAAAGCTTTCCTCACTCTGGAGTGCACACTTTGTTGCTGCTGAGGAGCAAAGCCTTCCTTGTGTTCTGTATGGGATTGAACAGTCATGTAATTAACAAAAAGTCAATAGGTAGCCTATTAATTAGATTGGAACTAGTGCCTTGCTTTTCTGCTGTGAAAGAAACTTTATTTATTGTAAATTTTTGTAATAGAAACATTTTTAAGGCTACATATCCAGGAATGAGTAGGGTCCTAATATTCTCCTGAGCTGCACTGGTTGGTTAAGAGTGTGCTTTTGTGTGTTCATGTCCTGAAATAAACCTTCACACAAGTAAGTGTCCAAACTATTGAGTTAGCTCCAGCTTTCCTGAGGGTGATGGTTTTCATTCTCTTCCATGGTTTATGTGCTGTTACCAGCTATTTTTGGAAGTGTTTGGTGCCTCTGACATGATCAAACTGCTTCATGACATTACAAGACTGCTACTAGTGAATAAATAAGGTGGAGTTAAAGTAGGAACTTATAAAACTATCTTCATTAAGATTAAGCATGAAGAGGAAAAGCCTCACTATCACAAAGTAAACAGACCTATTGGGAAAGATCAGCTGTGAGTGTTAGCATTATGTCAAGCTGAGTTTCTGAGTGCCTTTTCTGTTTTTTTAATTCCATTTTGTATATCAGGTTTTGGCATTCATATGGGAGCTCTTTTATTTTTTTTTTCCTTAAGTTACTCTTGAAAAATAGTTCTTTATTAGAAAATTTGCAGTGCTGAATCGGAAGAACTGTAGAATTTCATAGGAGCAACTGTTCTATGAAAACATTATGTTACAGTAAGATTTTTTTCCCCCATGTTACATAACATGTGCAGAGCATGGTCAAGCTGGGTACATACAATTTGCACAAGAAATTTAATGCAGTGAAATCAAGCATTTCCTGTTGCAGATTTTTAGCATGTGCTCAGTTACTTCAGACTGAAGCTGGAGGATTTTGTTGCTTCTGCACAGCTTAGCCTTCACTTTGAGGAGTATGCCTTTGCTACATTTTCTGCTACATTTTCTAAGCTTTACTTTTCTTCAGATACTCAGATTTTCATTTGTCATGTGGGATTTGAGATGTTGTTTTTGTCAAGCTGAAAAGTACAAAGAACAGGCTCTTGAGAGTCCCACTGGAGGGCAGAAAATTCCTTTAACATCAGAGCTTTTTAGAAACAGGTCTCGGAGGTTTGGAACTTCAGTGGGTTTATTGCAGTCTGCTTTGCCAGTTTCTTGATCTTGGCTGCACAAGTGCTTTGAGCAGTTGGATGCACAAAGCCCACTAATACTGCAGCTTGTGTTTTACAGTTTGTTTTTTAACCATAGAACTGGTTGCATACCTGAATAATATGATGTGGTGCATGAGTCATGGCTATTTCCAACTGGTCTCTTTTCCTGAGAACTTGAAATACATTCCTGAAATTTCAGCATATCTATCCCTAAAATACTGGGTTTGAGGTTATTTTTAGTACATCAGGGAGTAAAGAGTGAGTAGATTCTGGCTCATGTACGTGTTAAATTGCTGGTAACTGTTAAGGGCTCTGTCATCTGGAGGACTTTTTTGTCATTTGTATTTTTTTTTCTTTCAGGAGGAGCATATTACTTGATTTCCAGAAGTCTGGGCCCAGAGTTTGGTGGTGCCATAGGTCTGATTTTTGCATTTGCCAATGCTGTGGCAGTAGCAATGTATGTTGTTGGCTTTGCAGAGACAGTTGTCGAGCTGCTCAAGGTACATGGCTGACAGTGCTTAATTAATGATACTTTATATATAAAGTTTTATACTTTATTATATATGAAGTTTGAGTATATAAAGTGTATACTTTATAGGTAAAGTTAAAGATTATACTTGGGTTTTGATCCATTTAATCATAAAATGGTGTGGCTTGGAAGAGACATTTAAAGGTCACCTAGTCCAGCTCCCATCCAGGTAGAATAACAGAATGGTTTGGGTTGAAATGGACCCTAAAGACCACCCAGTACCACTCCCCTGCCATGGGCAGGGACACCTTCCACTCTCGCAGGTTGCTCCAAGCCCCGTTCAACCTGGCCTTGGACATTTCCAGGGATGAGGCAGCTACAGCTTCTTTGGTACACCTCTGCCTCACTGTAAAATGTTTCTTCTTACCTCTAGTCTAAATCTGCTGGGTTTTGGTTTAAAGCCATTACTCTTTATTCTGTCACTGCAAGGCTTATCCAAAAGTCTGTCCCTGTCTTTCATGTAAGCCCCCTTTAAATACTAAATGGTTGCCGTAAGAGCTCCTTGGAGCTCTCTTTTCTCCAGGCTGAACAACCCTGATCATTTACATTTGGAAGGTTCATTGATGTAAAAACAAGGCAAAACCCAAATTACATGTATCCTTAAGTGGAATTTACAGTTAGTAAATTCGTGGTGTGCAGGTTAACTATTAATAAATTACAGTAAATAAAATGCTGCTCTTTGGTAGGGAAGGTATTTACCTCATGAAGTATATAACTATGCGTTTTTTTGTTTGTTAGGAAAATGGAACGTTGATGATTGATGAAATGAATGATATCAGAATCATAGGGGCTATCACCGTGGTTATACTGCTGGGCATTTCCATTGCAGGAATGGAGTGGGAAGCAAAAGTAAGGAACTCCCATCTTTTCCTTTATTCTCTCCTTCATAATTTTGATTACATTTTTGTCCCATAGCTCTGTGATTTCTTTTTAGTATATTTAGTGTATTCAGTTCTGCATGGTGGCATGTTAGAAGTCAGTTGATTTTTATGCACTGTTGGACTGGCACTAGCATGTGCAGGTCTGAATAGCAATTTCAGTTCTTTAACCACTTCACTTCACTGGAAGCTTAAGCATCTATGAGAACCTAAACTCCAGCACAATCTACTCTTAATCACAAATAGATTACTCTTAGTTGTCAGATATGTTAATGGTATTTCCCTCTTCTGGGCAGTTACATGAGAGGAGAAGGTAAGAACTTCAGCATGGGTATTTTCCCTTACTGTGACCCTAAGGCAAATTGTTCTGTGCGTGAAAAAGACAGGGCTGGTGCCAAAGCTGGCTTAGAGCTGTGTAGTTTCTGTAGCTCAAACCCAGTATCCTTCTCTTCTGTTCTGGTTCTCATCTGGAAACAGCTAAATAGTGGGATGCATTCACTAGAGCAAGCACAGAGAAGAGTTCTGAATGTTGGTGGTGATGAATGTGTAGGAGAGAGAACCTCCTTCCCTTGTTTTCTTGTGGCTGCACTGTCTTAGGTCAGCTCTGATGGGGGAAACAAACACTGAAGAGATCTCAGAGTACCTTAATGCAGAAGCTGCCTTACCAGTTTTCTGTTTAGGTTTAGTAGGCAGTGTAGCTTGCCGTTTCCTGCTCCTTGTAGGCTTTTTCTGAATATCTGTCCGTAATGTACTAAAAAAAAAAAAATTGAGAAGAGCCTTTTGCTAGGGCTTCCTTCCCAACTGATACTCATTTCACAATAGCTCCTATTTTCTGCACTGAGGCAGTTGAAGGAACCTCTTCATAAACTAGTTTCTTACACTCCTGCATCAAGAGGATGATGGTATTTATAATCAAAGTGAGAGGGTTTTTTATCATGGTTGCTTCCAAGAAATAGGGATCCTAGAAGAAGTGAGTGAAGATCAAGTACATTACTTTTACCAGTGGGAAGAAAAGAAACAGAGACATTGACTTTGGCATGTGCTTTTAAATTGAATTTCTGTAAAAAATGTTTACCTTTCTCAAGTAGTCCTTCACTGTCTTCAACTAGAATTTGTGATGGTGTCTTTATACACCCAGTGGCAAGCAATGCTGACCTCCTTATTCTGAACTGTTCTGAAAGAATTATTTGTTATTAATTCTCTGGCTACTGCCACTTGAAGTCACAAGAAGTATCTTGGGTTTGTTGTGTAGCACAAGCAATATAACAATAGTTTGCATGGAAATACCCCTGTTTAATGTTTCTATATCAGACCTGAATTGTGGTATTACTGCAGTGTCATCCTTATTAGGGGTAGCTTTCAAAAATCATGTCCTCAGTGTAAAAGTCAAGGCTTGGTTTGTCTGTCATGGAAGGAGGCAGGTGGGAGCAGTGAGAGGCAGCTGAACCTGTCAAACAAGCATTTCATGTGGGCTGACATACAACTCAGCATAGCAAAACACTGATGTCTCCATCTTGATCTGTGGTGTTCTCCTATGGCTTAGCCATGTCTTAGAGAATGCCTTGGAAGATGGAGCCGGAGAATCTATAACAATGCCTTTGAAATAGATCTAAAAGTGAAGAAAGACTGTGATTGATTCCAGGGAAATTGCCTTTAAGAAATGTTTTTTCAGAGTTTGTAGTTTCACTACTCAGCTCCTTGTGTTGAAGTCTCAAAAGCCCATTCTTTCAGACTGTGGAATTTAATAAAATATTCAGTAAACATCCTTAGCTTCAGGGAGAAGCCAGGATTAGTTACTGGAAAAATCCACTTGCAGCAAATGCTCTGTGATAACTTCATATGGAATTCTCTGACTGAAGACTTCAGTAGGCACCCAGCTCTATCCTTTGACTTTTCAGCTATTCTTGAGGCTTTACAAAGGTTTAAATACAAAGCTCAAACTGTTTTCTTCAGGTGGACTTATAAATCTGCTCCAGGCCATTTCGCTGTTTATCACTGTTCTACCCTGTTTTCTTGAGAGGCTGTGTGAACTGAAAACTTTGTTCTGTAGGCCCCAACAATGCCACAGTGATACTGCATATTAACTCCTGCTCTAGGCCTAAAAATGGTCTGTGAATAGCTTCCCCCAAGCTACTGGCATTCCTTTGTTAAGGAATCAAATAACCCAGAAGATAACAGAAGTGTGATTGCTTATTTAAATGGGAGACCTAAACCACTTACACAATGCCTAGATTTATCTGTGTTCACACTGTTGAAGTGTTGGATGGTTTACAGTATTTCTTGTTCAACTTGTAGGGCTTATAATAGTTCTTATAATAGGAAAAGTGACTGAAATTCTTGGTTGTAAAAAAAGAATTTTCAAAACTAGGAGTTAACAAGTAATTGTTGTAGTTTGAAATTGAATTTCATAAGTAAGGGTTGAGGACATGAGAACGTAGCAAAATAACCTAGTTCCTTGCATAAAATAGGGAACAAAAACTGTTTGATTCTGGGTGTAATAAAATTTTTAGTAAATATCACGTAGTAAAGTATAAGACAAAGTATGACCGTTGCTAATAATGCAGTAGTAGCATTTGTGTTGCATTTGGCTATTTTCATGTGAATTTCTTGAATCTACTCAAATGTATTCTTTCTGTAAGACACATATATAGAGAAATTAGTTCTTTTAAGCACTTTTTCTTTAGAAGTATAATTTTGAGGCATTTGGTGATAATAAACTTTTTTAGTTAGGCATAAAACTTGGAAATTATCTCTATTTCTTCATTTTAAATCCTTGTGCAAGTTCCCTCCAGTTTTCCTCATTTATTTGTGGAAAACATGCTGAGAAGGCTAAGCTGAATTTGGAACCAAGTAAATATTTACATTTTATAGTACCACACTTGATGCTGTGAATAGAACAAGTTCTCATGTCTGACAGCAATCATTGTGTTTCAGGCACAGATAGTCCTACTGGTGATCCTCATACTTGCTATTGGAGACTTTGTCATAGGAACATTTATTCCTCTGGACAGCAAGAAGCCCAAAGGGTTCTTTGGTTATAAAGGTATGTTGGAACAGTTTACAGTATGGCAAACAATACCTTTTTTTGCAAAATAGGCCATTAGAAGTAAATTAAGCATCTAATATATCTTACAGTTCTATTCAACTATAATTGAATAATATGTATAATTGAATCAGAACTTTTTTCCTGATTTTTTTCAAACTTTTAAGGGTTTTGTCCCTTAAAACCGTTGGGTCAAAACTTGATCTTACCTGCTTAATAATGAGTATATTAAATTTTTAAAAGCTAGATATAAGTATTTTTTCTACCTTTAAATCTACTTAAGTTTAGTGCATTGACTTTTACTTTTGAATTGAAGTGATGACTTAGGTCTTAAATGTTCTACACTTACTTTTAAGAAGGTGCTGTGACTGTCAGCTTTTTTAATTGGTCTAATAGTGGCTAGAATGAGTTAATACTTCAGCTTCCATGTGAATATTGACAGACTTAAATCTTCTCCTGCAGCCGAAATATTCATGGAGAATTTTGGACCAGATTTCCGACAAGAGGAAACTTTCTTTTCTGTATTTGCTATTTTCTTCCCTGCTGCAACTGGCATACTTGCTGGTGCAAATATCTCAGGGGACCTTGCAGTAAGTAGTGAATTAAAAATATTCTTCATGACCACTTGAGTGTACATTGACCTCTGTCATCACTGTCCACTGACATTTTTCTTTCAGGATCCTCAGTCAGCCATACCTAAAGGAACGCTGTTGGCCATCTTAATCACTACATTGGTTTACGTAGGAATTGCAGTATCTGTAGGTAAATAGAGAATGTTTTTAACTTTATCCTTTCACGTTTGTTCTGAGGATGTATTTTGATACGGTTTTATGTAATTTGTTATGTAAAATCATTATGTAATTGACTTTCCTGCATGGGAAAGTAATAGCCAAAGGTTTCTGGTTTTTACTGCTGCGAGATTCAGTTTTCAGGTGGTTTTATAATTTCCTGGAGTGACCGATGCTTTTCTAAAAAAAAGTGACTGCTTCAGACTAAAGATGACAAAAGTCTTCTTGTGGGTATTTCCTCATTTGCTGTAGTTACTTATGTTGAAGGTTTTACAGTTTACCAGTGGGATAATCCCTGGATTAGAAAAGCATGTTTTCAGGAAATACTCACTGAAAAAAACACGTGTATTGTTTTGAGGATTATGGTAATCAGCCACTTACCTGAAGTGAACTGTGGGATGATCAGACAGTACCATAGTGAGGATGCCTGAGCAATAATTCCCCAGTTGAGGGAGGAGACCAAGAATGCCTGCCCACTTTTGGAAGTGTCACGTTGTTGTGTAAAGAGGAGAAATAATCAGAGACTGATCTGCGTCTTCTCTTCCCAGTCTTGCTCACCCCACAGTTGTTTGAAATGCTCTGTAGACGTTTCCCTGGGGTTGATACCAGTTTTTCTGTAGAGCACCAGTGGTTAACCACGTTTTTCCCACCCATAAAAATTCTAACCTTAAGAGTACACAATTGTAATGGTATCTTGCATATTTCTGGCCTGTGATTGGAAATATTTTTTACTCATGTCACATAAAGTAGTTTCTGATGGCAATAATAATTTTTCTTACCAGAAGGACCTTGTTTTATAATAGCTGTGGTGCCTTTTGAATGAAATTCTCATTTATAAGAGTACCATTGATCTTACCACTAATGATACTTCCTTTCCTAAGATACCAATCTTGCTAGTCTGCCTCTGTTGGCTAACGTGGGAGTGTAGCTCTGCCAAATAGCTGCTCTGTAGTGATTGTGCTTTGTGCAGCATAATGAGCTACACTCATTTCCTAATTAGATTGACTGCATAGCCCTCTTGCTACCAAATTTGAATCCTTTGGAACCTCAACCCACACAAGACTAAAATTAATGTTAATACTCACTTTCTAATGGAATACTTTGATCATCTTCCAGACATGAAAAATGCAATATAAAAACTGACAAAAGAAGCAGGTTGCAAAACCTCTTGACGTGAAATTGTTTGATTCATCAGAAATGTTCCTCTTTGTACTGACTTACGCTTTTAATTGTGCTACTTAGAAAAAGGCAGCAGGAGTCAGAGATTGTGTGAAATTTAGCTCCTTTTGAGACAGTGGATTAGGAATATTGGACAAATACAAGTACTTTTATTCCTTTCCCAGAGGAGTGGTAAGCAAGTCACTAAAGATTTGAAGGGACTAATAAATGCTGCAGAGTAGTCATATCTGAAGAGGAAGAAGATGTTCTGAACTTAATTCACTATTTGTATGCTCTGTAGTAAGTAGGAAGGCTAAACTGAGTAGAAGAGGCTGAAAAAAGGAAAATTACTCATCCTACTTCTGCAGCCAGGCAACTATTTCAAACTGTGAGAAGCGTAGGTATGCAGTTTCATAATTTAGCAATTATGAAAATGACAAGAAGTGCTAGCAGCCAAGCCTCGTGGCAGCTAAGGACCTAAATTAATTGAAAGGTACGCTTCAAAGAATGTCATTTATTGCTCTACAAACAAGGGAGGCCCTAACAAAAAAAGTGCCAAAGTTCTGAGTAACATTGAGACCTGCTTCCTGTAGTTATGAAAGTAAAACTAATTAAAAAGAGCCAGTGCTTACAGCACTGGTAAAATTAAACACCCTAAACTGTGAACAGCTGTAGTGTCTCTGGAATTCATGTAGTTAAGAAGACAGCTTGATAGAGATGGCTGTAAACTTTCCCAGGCTTAAAGGATGCAAAGCTCTGTTTGACTTTGGCAGGAACATGCTTATAAGTGACTGTGAAAAGGTTAAATTCTGTTTTCACAGGGAGGAAGACCTAGAGACTTTGTGGGGAGAAAATGCTGCCAGAATCATGAGTGAAACTTTTCTGAATGAGTGTTACAAAAAGTATCCAGAATGCTACTTGTATCTAGTGTCCTCTGCTGAGAACAGAGCCTGCCCCTCTGGCTTCTGATCTACGTTCTCATAGTCAGACCCACACTCAGTTTGTTCCTACTGCCATATCACTCTCTGTCATACTTGACTCTGCATGTGAAAGTCCTGCCAACCAGTTGGATCTGAACTTAGGCAAAAAAGACGAGGGCTATGATTTTGTACTGTAGGTATTTTATGAGTTGTTCAATATACTGGGTCCTTCTACTGCAATCTGTCACCAACAAAATGGTATTTACAAATAGTTCAGCTGAGAAGTATGTTGTCAAATCCATTATATACTGCTTGAGTGGCTGGGGCAAATACTGGTGTAGTGAAGAAAGAGAAACATTTTCCTCTTACAGAGCATTTAATCAGAGTTAAACAAGAAAGCAATAAAATCCCCAGACCCTCCACATACTCAAAAGAAAAGCATAAGACAGGTGCTTAGTGTAGGAAACTTACTGTAATTTAACTGGTTGGGCAAAATAAGTAATTAAAAGAAGAAATGAGCAGTGTCAGGATTAACTAATGTCCACCTACTGGGACCAGGCATTGCTCTGGGCTGTTAATCAAGTTCTCATGGCTCAGAAAAATCTAAATATGGTATAGGTAATTAGGAATTCATTTTCCTGATGGAAGAGAGACAACTTACATGGATGGCTAGGAATATTACTGAATAAACTTAAACTTGCAGCAGATCTCTGCCTTCTTCCCTGCTTTGCAATTAATTTAGGTCCTTAGCTGCCACGAGGTTTGGCTGCTAGCACTTCTTGTCATTCAAGCTCCTAAAAGATTAAAGGGAATTTTATTGACTCAGTAGACTTTTCCCCATTCCTTGTTTAATTCTAGTTCCTGGCAGTATTTCCTGGTGTTCAAACAGTTTGATTACCTCTGCTGTTAGACCACAGAATGTTAAAAAATACTTAATCTGATCTACTTTTTGTCATACATGAGACAAAAACCCCTTGACATAAAAGACTTAATGACGTTTAGTACTCTTTAGTTTTTCTTAGTACTGAAATGCTCTTTTTCCAGTGTTTTCTTGGCCCACAAAATTAAAAGTTATCATAGGTGAATTGACAACAGTAGTTAAAGTGATAATTATAAAAAAAAAGTGGAAGAAATGGTACTGTCTCTGTTTTTCACCAAGAAACCAACTTAAAAATAGCATGGTCACATAGGAGATGGCTTATTTAAGCACTGAGAAATGGCTTGCAGCAGGCTTTCATGACAAAAATATATGAGCCATAGTGACTGGAAAAAAAAGCCAACTGCAACAGCATCTTTACATACAAAACAAATCTACACTCCTCTAGGAAAACTGACCAAAAGAGAACATATAAAGTCATAAAGCCATAAAACAGCTTGGGTTGGAACGGCCTCTGAAGATTATCCAGTTCCACCCCATGCCATGGTCAGGGACACCTTCCACTATCCCAGGTTACTCCAGCCTGGCCTTGGACACTTCCAGGGGACAGCCACAGCTTCTCTGGGCACCCTGTGCCAGTCTTGTCAAATCAAGTGGTGTTCCACAGTACTGTTTTCAGTTCAGGAGCTGTGTGGAAACTCACATTTCAGAGAAATAGTGTGTTAAGCTAAAACTGTGCTCTTAAACTTTTGCAAGTCTACTGAGATAGTTTTTCTCTGTGCTAGAACTTTCTACTTCTTCCTACACTCAGTTTTATTAAAAAACTAAAGATTATTTCTGTCAAGGGAGCGGTTGTTTTGTTTGCATTTGTTCTTCATAGTGAAGGTAGGTGTAATACTACAGTGTGTGTGTTAAAAAATTAAATGCTGTATTTTAATGTTGCTCTGTGAGATTATTGATTACATAAAAAGGAATTAACCCATGTCCTTAAGTAGAGGTTCATTTTGTTAATGCCTTTTTTTTTGTTGTTGTGTCCACTGTAGGTTCCTGTGTAGTTCGAGATGCCACAGGGCACGTTAATGACACCATTGTCACTGAGCTGACAAATTGCACTGCTGCAGCCTGCAAACTAAACTATGATTTCTCGTCCTGTCAGTCTCAGGCAGGGTGTCACTATGGGCTGATGAACAATTTCCAGGTACAAGACTTTCTCCTTAATCTGTATATTGGGGTTTGGGTTTGGTTTTTTTGGCTGATTTGGTGTTTTGGAGGTTGTTTTTTGGTTGTTGTTTTGGGATTTTTGCTTGTTTGTTTTTCCTTGGATTTTTTGTTTTGGGGTTTCTTTAGTTTCTTACTAGGAAAGCTCAAAAGCCAAATATGCTCATCTCCATAAATACAAGTTTTATCTGGAATAGGTGTGTGGTATGCTCTAGCTGGTATGCAGAAAACTGTTGAAAACACTTGGGTGTTTATACACAGAGGGTACAAACATTTGCTCTTTTTCTGAGTAAACTGCTTAGGTCAGGTGGTGGTGCTGCAGCTTTCCTTATGTCATCATTCACTGCTGGGGGTAGATGTACTAATTTTTCAGTAGTGATGCTGAGTAATCATATGTAGCCTCTGTCAGTAATTTGCTTGCTAAAAGTCTTAGAAAATACACTAACTTTCTAAGACTGTTTTACGTATTTAACACAGCATCCTCTTTAATGGTAGTAAGGTCATAAATTTTCATTAAACATGATGTTACTATATTTAAAAATCCTCCGCAAGTTAGGGGGTAATTCTTAGTCTTTCACCATAGCCAGTTGGGCTGTCCATGAACTACTGGTAGGGGTTTGAAAGAATCCAGGGAAAATGTACTTACTGCCCATTCATTTCAGCTTGGTTTGTGGTAGTCCCATGTTTGACCAAAGTTGTTCTAACACAATTCAGTACAAAAAGTGGCAAATTATTCTTGCTTCTCTCTCTGGAAAAATGAGTCCATGGCAATGAGGAAAGGTCACTTTTAAGGCCAGAGCCAGCATAGAGAATGCAGTGCCCCTCACACCCTGCTGCTTTGTTGGAGTTTTGAAAACCTTCTCTGTGAAACTTCATTTTTCTAATACCCATTGGGACCTGGGTATTAGAAAAACACTCTTGCTGTTTTTTCTCTCACCCTCACAGCTTTTGTTGTGCATCTCTGAAAAGAGTCTGATTCCGTCTCCTCAGAAGATGTCAGAAGGAAAATGTTTGTGTGAGAAGCTGTTTATGTAGTGAGAGACTTGCCCATTTCATAACTGAACTGCTCTCAACTCTGTATCTCTGAATGTTAGCTGTAAGGAGAGATACTTTTTTTCATATGCAGGGCATGATGTGAGATGGAGGGGTCCAAGCTTGTGCACCTCTCAAACTCAAACATCTATTTTCTGTATGGTAAATAACTGAGAACAAATACTGCACAAACTAAAATTAATCCCTAAGGTGTTGTGGTGAGGGGAATCCTTACAACATGTATAAGACAGCGATGAACTTGGAAGGAAAGATGAAGTGATACATTTGCAGATGTTCAGGGATATCAGGAATGGGTATGGGGCACACGTGACATGGGACCAGGGACAGGGACAGACCCGTACCCTGCAGGGTCCCTCCCCCCAGGATTTCAGGGAGAGGCACTATACACTAAAGTGAGGGAAGATTGTTGTAGTTCTCTTACAGTTTGTAAATAGGCAAGTTTGGGTCAGAAAGTGCCAGTTTGTGTGCACAGCTTAACGATTTTATCACTTTAGGACACTTTGTGCTGCACTCAGTTCTGGCAGAGAGCTGATCTGAAGTTCCTGCTGGGGCAGCTCAGTGTTTGGGTGTGTTTGGGCAGCAAATGGATGACTCTTAGTGTGATTTACTTGTGGAATCTTACATGAGAAACTTCAGATAAGGACAGCTGGTGAGACAGGCTTGGTCACACTTGCCTGGAATGACCATCTTTAGTTTCTGTTACAGTTAGTGAATTACAGGTCCTCACTGGCCTCTGATATTAGTGTCAGTGGCTGTGCTGTGCCCAGGCTGTCACATGGTAAAAGAGTAACTTCAGAAATTTGCTTTGGGCTATGGCCTCAGCCTCCAGCTTCCCAGGAAGAAGTTACAGCTTTAGGAAATTAAAATGCAGATTTTTTTGCAACTTTGGATGAAAGCTGAAGGTAGCATGGAACTCAGTTTTTTAGTATGTTTTTGTTTTGCTCCACAGTGCTGGACCAAGGAACTAAATAGTCAAAATGCAGTATTCCATGTTCCCAAAAGTTTGAAATTTAAGAAGCTGCCTTAACTGTAAATGCCAGGCAAACATAATGAGGCTCTTACCAGCAGGAACAACCAGTGGCTACTGGGCCATTCTCCCCTTACCAGTTGTGCATGATCTTTCATGGATGAAAATTTCAGTGCTGTGGGTAGCTGCCTTTGTGGGCTCCTTGTTTTATGGTCAAGAGATTTGGATTGAATTGGGAGTGGGAGGGAGGGGAGTTTAACACTGTGGCACACTGATTCATTCTGCTGGATCTGTTTCCCCCTATATTCTTCTGCCTTAGAGGAGCTTCCTAAAGTCTCTTTACCTAGGGCATAATTTGCTAGCTTTTAAAATTCCAAATATTAATTGCATACGCTTTTCTGGGATATCTCTCAGATTTATAAAACAGTCATGTAATAGTCAAAAATAGAGAGTGTAAATACTTGGAGGCCTTGGACAGAGCCTAGAAAGAGAATGTAAAATATAAGTAGATTGCAAGAAGCAAATGGCAAGTGTAGCAAAGTGAAGGCATCATAATGAAAATGTTTTACATTGGATGGGAAGAAAAATTATAGAGACTTGTGCACAGATTTTGTCTATAGCCAGGGAAGATTGATTTAAGCCATCTTTGCACGGAAGAAAATTTACATACTGCTTCTATAAAAACTATTCTGCACTTGTTTATTATGTTGCTATAGCAAAAGTTTCTTTCTACAATAGTAGTAAAGCATTTACACCCTTAAATTTTCTTCTGTAACATGATGTAGGGCTATTTGAAATTGTCATTTAAAACTGCGACTTTTTCTGTTGCTTATAAAATTAAACTGAGATATAGGAGGGATTGTTTAATAGATGTGTTGTTAGTTTATTCCCCTATGATTATAGGTCTGGCGTGCCTTTTTTTGTTAACAACTACAAGTAGGCGTCAGGAAATTCACTCCTTCATTCATTGCACTACTTTGACAGATATTTTACTCTCATCTTTTGCAGCCTTCATTTATTAAATTTCTCTTTTTAAACCAGGCATGCCTGGAACTGACCAGTGAAACCTGATGTAGTGCAGCTGAGTGAGAGGCCCAGCAGTCTCTGTCAGTCTGGTGTGCAGACACTATGTTTTACCATGAGTTTAGTCCTAGGAATGTGAACAAAACTTCATCAGTCACCTACCTGTTGTGTCTGAGAACATGTCTGACTTAGTAAGATTTATTTAGACAGCAAGATTTTATAATTTTGGGTGACAATAACTTCGAAACAGGACACCCCTGAGTGTTTTTTCTTCCTTCCTTTAGTCACTCTCCTGATTAATTTCAATGATATTGCCAACATGAAAAGGGCAAGTAACCAGTGCAAATGATGCAGAACCACATTTTGCTTGAGAAGCACCCTGCTGAGTTTGATCTGTTGACTAAAAACATAAGCTTTTTCAAGATGGTATAAAATTCTTCAGCTCTGGCTGTCTTTGAGCAACTTTGGCTTTTGTTTCATGAAGAAAAGTATTACATTAAACCATGCACGTTTTTTAAATACACAGTTGTGTATCTTGACACATGTCACAGATGCAAAGCTGGATGCAACTGTGGTGCAGAAATGATCAGTAGAATAGGAAAATCATAGAATGGTTTAGGTTGAAAGGACCTTAAGGAAGATCTTGTTCCAATCCATGTGCCATAGACAGGGATGCTACTCAGTTTTTATAAGCTCTGTGCTTCTTATAAGGCATCTTAAGGTACTGGAAGGTACCAGCTTGTTACTCATCGAGTTTACCAAGGACTGCATATTTGATTTCTATCACTGAGATTACAAAAATGTGTTGGGATTTGATCTTGAGGAGATAGGAAGCAAGTTTGTCTTAACCTTGTGGTTTTGAATGGGAAAACTTAAATGATGGAGATTTTGAGAAAAAAACAGTAAACGTTCCCAAGATGTTCCCCAGTTTCACTTGTTGTTTCACTTGTTTTATCACTTGGATTATCTGAGACCATGTTAGTCAGCAATAGGCTAGTTGAAATATGTAACAGATTCCAAAGTATTTTTCTTCCATTACTTCCAGTCTTGTTATGAGCCCATGAGGACTTTTGCCCTTTGAATTACAGGGCTGGGTAATATGTTGTGTGAAGAGCCACTGTCTCTTGTACTGAAATCAGGATTTATTTGTATCCGCTGATCTGTCTCTAGTTTATTCGTTCATGTGAATGCATAGTATTCAGACAGGTTTTAAGTGAAGAGTACATACTATTCTTTACTGTTTCTGTAGTTAGTGGTGCCATCCATTTGTGTAGTGTACTTTTTCACACATTTTAAAAAAAATAATTTTGTTTTCAGGTGATGAGCATGGTATCAGGATTTGCACCACTGATTTCTGCAGGTATATTTTCAGCCACCCTGTCATCTGCATTAGCATCTCTTGTGAGTGCTCCTAAGATCTTCCAGGTAAGTAAGGGAAGAAAACCATAATGTTTTGAAGCTTAATTAATTTTGACTTTTGGAAGAGGACTCTGACATACTACCATCGTGATCCATATCAGATGACATCAGTAGATTGTTCTAATATTTACGTGTTGTTTAAAATGGGAGAACAGTTTGTTAGTGTTTCTTCATAGTTCCTGAGTGTATTTTGCTTTACTTTTTTTTTAACAATTGAATCTCCTCCTTTAATTGGGTTAAAAAATGTTGAGTGGGGAGTTAGTTGTATTGATACAGAGAATGGTGTGTATTAGGCAAACTCTCCACTTCCTGAGAAAACACAGTCTCTGAACAAAGACTTTTTGTGATTGTGAGGCAATAGTCAAGTAAAATAGACAGTTACTTAGAGAAGAGCAAAGCTGCTTCTTGAACCTAGCCATTACTGAAGGATAGGATAGTGGAAATACAAAATGTCAAGATGCAAAGACAGTTGAGAATACAATTAGTCCATGACGGTTATAAACTGTCAGGAAGTGTTCAGAAAGATAACATGCAGTATAAGATGCATGAACAAAATGCGTGCTGACTCTTGATATTTTTTTTTCCTTAGGCTTTGTGCAAGGACAACATTTATCCAGGATTTCAGATGTTTGCTAAAGGCTATGGGAAGAACAATGAACCACTGAGAGGATATATTCTAACATTTTTAATTGCTCTTGGGTTCATACTAATTGGTTAGTTTGATGTTTTAGTAAATCTCAATCCCTTTCTGTCCTTTAGAAAGCATTCCCAATCCATGTTGTGGACTTGATGACAGAGTCCTAGAGGTCTAATGCTTAATTCTAATAATTCTAAATCTGGTTATTTTGAGGCTCACTTTCTCCTGTTTTCTAGATAAAACTGTCATGAACTGCAGTAAGTTTTAACTGCACTTCTCTTTTTAACCACAGATATCTGTCTTTAGTCAGTGGAAATACATCCTTTGCTTGAGACAGAGAGATGTTAATGTTAGCATCTTGTAAATATAAAAGTTTATTTCAGATTTTTAAAAACGATAGCTTCAGTAAAAACAAAATTGCATGAGTGATGTTATTAAAAGTGTGCTTTTTTTTAAGTTCCAAACAGTAGAGATAAGTGCTGACACTGCTGTTGCTGAAGGTAGTCTAGATATAATTATTACATGTGTTCTGTGTAGGTGGCAAACAAATTGTTCTGTGTCCATCCATGAGTCCTGTGCCAGTGCTTGAAACTTCTTCTCCCAGTTTGCTCTGTCCTGCTTCCTCCACATCTGCTTGAGGCAGAGATACACACATGGGGTCCCTAGTGACCTGTGCTGACTGGAGGTTTGATTGCAACTAGAGGCTTGCAGACTAGGATGGCAAATTCTGCGTTTTGATCACTGGGGTGTTTTTTTGTGGGTTTTTTTTTTTTTTTGGTTGTTTTTTTGGGGGTTTTTTTTTGGTTTTTTTTTATGATGGTGAGAGTACACATACAAATGTTTTGTACCGTGCTGCCTTGTGGAAAGGAGAAACCATCAGGTTTTTCCCTCTCAGTAAAGAGGATGCAAGCATCATTGTTGTGATGGTGTTGGTCTGTAATAATTCTGACGTTCTTCAGAACCCAGTGTATTGGTGCACTGTTTGATCCAGGCCCTGCTGGGAAGTAAATTTTCTCAGTTAATGATTTTGAGAAAGTAAGTAGTGATTCCAGAGTTCTTCTAGAGCACTTGTTAGTGCTTATATTTTTGAAACTACACTTCCTAACTGTTAAAAGATAACTTAGTAAATAGGAGATCATTGACCTAAAGCTCAGTCAGCAGAAAGGGTAGACTACATTACTTAGAGTATATAATAAAATAAGGTTCTTTGTAGCAGAGTTTTTACTGTGTAATCTCTAAAGCCATTGGATGATACCTTTGATAACAGCTTCCTTTTTTTTTATTTTCATTTTACAGCCGAACTGAATGTCATTGCTCCAATTATTTCTAATTTCTTCTTGGCCTCATACGCCTTGATTAACTTCTCTGTATTCCATGCTTCTCTTGCAAAATCTCCAGGTAGGAACTACATTTAAGGGGGGGGGTGGGAGTTTAGCCTTGAAATTCCTTTATGCATAGGTGCAGTTTAAAAGGTATTAAGATAAATTAAGATGTAGTTTAATTATTAAATATATAGTTGATTCTCATGGCATTGAAAGCTTAGTATGTTGAATACTTGGGTCTTCTGAAATTTTGAGAACTAGGTGATTCAGTAGAGCTTGGGAGCTGCTACTTTTATGATCTTTGCTGAGGGACCACAAGATAATTCAGAGATTATTCAGAAACTCTGGAAGAAAGCTTTCTTGCTAGTTCAGTGTCTGGTGTTGCCAAACCACCCTTTTGTTGTCTTCAGTGTCTGTTAATATGTTTCATCTTCCAGTCCAGAAGAAACTGGTGGTATTGCTGGTGGTATTGCCACATTTTTACAGTCTAAACTACAGGAATAAGATAGAACCAGTACGTGCAGAACACATGTACATCATGCCCAATCCGCGTGCAGCTGTACTGGAATAACTCCCTTGAAAGCTTCTTAAGTTACTGACCTGATAGTTTTGGGTTTTTTTTCTTGTCAAAGGATGGACATGCCAGTATGCATAGCAGTTCTAACTTTAATAAGTCTATACTTAATACACTTGTTAATCTTGGATTTGTTTGTGGGGCTGTGCATGATTTTGGAAAAACTTGCAGTAAGTAAGGCTGTAAAACAGTGACAGTCTGGTACTTTATATCTGTCTTTTCCTTTTCATGTAGTGAGAATTTCTATGTGAAATAGTAAAAGTGCACAACTAAAAAGCAGCAGTGTACAAGAATCTGAGGTATGAGGTGATTATTTATGTTTTGGTACCTTCGAAAGAAAAAAATCAAATGTCAGACAAGCTATTGCCAAAAGTTCCTGCAGCCTGATTCAATAGACATACTGGCACAAGCATCCTCAAACTTTCCTTCTGAGCTGTGCTTTTAGAGGACAAAATTAGGAACATTTGCATATCTACATGAGAAAGATGCAAAATCATTTGAATGGTGTTGGAAAATTGAAAGCATAAATGTGCCACCGCAACTCAGACATTCATGTGAAATGGATGCAGAATACCAGGGAAGGGAAAAAGACACAATGCCTTCCTTCTCTTGTAGTGTTGTGTAAATTAATTTTCCCCCTCTTTTTTCTATCCTCAAAAATTTTATTTTGACTAGGTTGGCGCCCTGCTTTCAAATACTACAATATGTGGATTTCTCTTGTTGGAGCTATTCTGTGCTGCATTGTAATGTTTGTCATTAATTGGTGGGCAGCACTTTTAACCTATGTCATAGTGCTTGGGCTTTACATCTATGTCACTTACAAGAAACCAGGTATGTACAGGGGCTTCTTTGGGTTGTGGAGAGGGAAAAGAGGGGAGAAAGTGATGGCTTTGGTGGAGAAAAACTCCAGCAACTTCTTTCTGTTGGGACCCCTAGTTGAGACTTCTATTTCAGGCTTTTTTAGTTGTAATTAAATGGAATTTTGCCTGCATAGTCACTGCTGTTCCCCCTCCTCTTAAATTATGAATATGCCACTTAGGTGTAAATATCGTAATGCAAATTGGAGGAAACGTGTATGGAAAATGGTAAATTCATTGTGGCTATCAAGAGATGTGTATGAGAGTAAAAAGAGATGATAGTGGGGTCTTTCTTTTCCTCAAAAAGATAATAATCTGAAAGGAGGACCCACTTAATCTAGCAGTTTTTCACGGAAGGTATCTGACTTTGTTCAGGCAGTGTTTTGAGATTCAGTTTTTTCTTTGATGTGATATAAAACAGCACAGCAATTTTTCTTCAAGTGGTATTCTTTGGACTGTGAAGTTATTGCGGTCTTAGAAATGGGGAGATTAAAAAATCAGTTCTCTCTTCTCTTTTTGCTAAAACTTCTACAGAAATGTTATCTTTAAATATAATTGCCTATTTAGGTGTAGGGTTTGTTGGCTAGTATTGTGTAAAATGTATTGAAGTGTAGCTTAAATCTGTGTTTTCAATTGGTATCCAGCATTCATTTTGTGATCATGTAGTTTTACAATGGACCACTGTAAATAATGCATTAGAACCTCAAATCTTTCAACAGATGTGAACTGGGGATCCTCAACTCAAGCCTTGACTTACCTGAATGCACTGCAGCATTCCATTCGGCTCTCAGGAGTGGAGGATCATGTGAAAAACTTCAGGTAACACTTAAGACACTAAGCTGCTGTCATGTGGTTTGCTGTCAGGGTTTCCTTTAAGTCCATATTTATTGCCTGTGATTCATCCAAATAAACGGAATTATAGATTGAGTGGGAGTCTTGACACAGGTGCCATCTTCTGAGGTTAGGAAGAACCTTGCAGCAACAGAGTTTTCAAAAAAGCATCCATGGCATTTCCTGTCAATACTCCAGTGCTGACACCTGGGCTCTCTTGGAAATGATTAGATTTTCCTGCAGAAATACAAGATAAAACATCTACATTGCATATGTACAGACAGTTGGAATAGGATGTGTCAGTCAGTTGTGATAGGTACCAGCAGAGCCTCAAGGAATATGATAGTAAAACTCAATTACAAATGTAGTAATACAAGTAGTAATGAGCTTTCCACTTCCAGACTTAAAAAAATGCTGGCTGTTGTAGGTGCTAACCACAAAACTGGAGGTTTAATTAGGAAGCAGCTCTTTGTTCTGAAGTCATAAAGTGCCATTAAAATCCCTGATTTGATTTATTTACAAGTCTACATTGCCTGTTACATCAAGCTCCATAATCAACAGGAAAAAAAAACAGGGACTGGAGCACATCCAGCGAAGCAAATGGAGCTGGGAAGAGTCTGGAGCCCCAGGAGCAGCTGAGGGAGCTGGGAAAGGGGGCTCAGCCTGGAGAAAAGGAGGCCCAGGGGGACCTTGTGGCTCTGCACAACTCCCTGACAGGAGGGGACAGCCAAGGGGCATTGGGTTCTGCTTCCAGGGAACAGGGACAGGAGGAGAGGGAACAGCCTCAGGCTGGGCCAGAGGAGGTTTAGATTCACTAGGAAGAAAAATTTCTTCACCCAAAGGGTTTTCAGGCATTAGAAGGGGCTGCCTGGGGAAGTGGTGGAATCACCATCCCCAGAGGTATTTAAAAGATGTGTAGACATGGCACTGAGGGTTTAGTGTTGTAATTAGTACTGTTAAGTGTATGGTTAGACTCAGTGATCTTCAGTGTCTTTTCCAGCCTGAATGGCTCTGATACCATTCTATGATTCCAACATTGAAAATTAAATGGAGTAGCTAAAGAGATTGAGAGAGATTACTTTAGGGGATTCATATGATACGAAAAATTGCCACCTGAACTGAGTTCTGAAGTTTGGACACTTCCTCTTTTAAAATTGATTTAAAAGTTGCCTTTGACTTACTTGCGCTAGGTTGGCTCTGCCTTCTGAAGGAAAGTAGTGTAAAAATGACCATATGATTCCAGGATTTCTGCTGGACAGAGGAGAATCTACAAGCTACAAAATGCAAGGGATGTGACTTACCAGTGGGGGAGAAAATCTTAAACTTAATCCTTCTGACCTAGTCTTGTCTAAAATCTGTTCTTGTACTTCTTAAATGTGTAGATTTTAAAATTTAATGGGATTACTGAATTTTTATGCAATTAGTCATAGATCTGCTGACAGTTGGGTAACAACTGATCTTTTCTTAATTTAACATAGTCTTATAAAAGTGGATGAAGTTATTCCACTTGCAGTTATGATCATGTTTATGGTAAATATTTGAAAGAAACCTTTCTGTTAATAAAAAAAACCCAGAACTCCAGATTAAATCCAGTCTTTCCCCCCCCCCCCTCATAATTCTAGGCCTCAGTGCTTAATTATGACAGGTGCTCCAAATGCACGTCCAGCCTTGCTTCACCTTGTCCATGCTTTCACCAAGAATGTGGGCTTGATGATCTGTGGCCATGTGCATATGGTAAGTGTATTCTGTCTTTATATTACCCTGGTGGTTCTTTTCTCCTGTCTGCTTTGGGGTCTGGTTTGAGTTTTTTTGACCTGTTTGCTTTTTGTTTCTGGTTCATGTTTTAAGTTTTGGCTTGTTTATTTGTTTGGGGAGGGGTTAAAATGAAAGTGTCATTAGACAATAAAAAGTGCAAAAAGAGATTTACTGGTAAGTTTTGCTGTTGAATGGGTCATTACTATTCCAGTCAGGTGTACTACAGGGGAAAATCCGTAAAAAATTAGTATCTTTAATCATTTGATGCTTAAATACTGAGGGACTTTTTACTTCTAATTGAGGAGAGCATTGGGAGCTTGATTAACATGTAGAGTTCTTGGAAAGCCTGGGAGAAAAAAGACCTTCTTGAGCAGGGAAGTCAATATCCATTCAGCCAATAGCTATAAATTGCTTTTAACCTTCCAAGTAGCTTTTTATTCCTTCCATTATCCGGTTCATTTAATTGTCATTTATTTCCTCCTCCCATTCTGACCATTCTCTGATATTTCACTAAGTATCCCTGGGTGTTTTTGTCAGAATTGGTGTCTTTTGTGGCAAACCTAAAGAGTAGTTTTGTGATGATAGGAAGGAAGCCCAAGTAACTTTTCTTCAGAATCAGCTTGTTATGAGTTGCGTTGATTGAGACGTAGGGTGGCTGTCTTACAGTGATCCGTACCAAAACTTCCATTTATCTACAGAGAGACTGTGGCATCTCTGATAAATACTGGTAAATGCATTTTAACACATTGAGATTGTGTAGTTTTGCTTCATATCTTAAGGCCAAACTTCTGTCACATCACTAAGAACATTTAAGCAAGTATGACTGAGAGATGTCATCCAGAACCGATACATGTCACCTGCCCAGACTTCTGCAAGGGCCTTCAGCACAATCCCACCTGACATCCATATCTCCAAACTGGAGAGACATAGATTTGAAGGCTGTAAGGATTCAGTGGATGAGGAGTTGGCTGGATGGACACAGCCAGAGAGTTGTGGTCAATGGCTCCATGTCCAGCTGCAGGCTGGTGATGAGAGGTGTCCCTCAGGGCTGTGTCCTGGGACTGGCCTCTTCAGTACCTGCATCAGTGACATGGACAGAGAGAGAGGCTTACCATCAGCAGATTTGCAGCTGACACCGAGCTGAGGGTGCAGTGACAACACCTGAAAGACTTTGAATAAGAGCACTGATTTCTCTTAAATGTGTTCAAATTTACTACGCTTACTAAATATGACTTGCTTCTGATCTAATGAAGAGATGAGAGCAAATCAAGTTAATTCAGTCCACATACAGGTATTTTGTCTTAAGAAACTTTTTAATTTCTGCCTATATAAACTTTGTATTTCAGTGAATATGGAAGGACCAAGTAATGCTAGGGAGGTAAGATATCACATATGTAATCACTGCCTTTGAAAAGTAGGGCTATACAGAAAAGAATAAGGTGGTGTTATCCTCCTTGTAGGAAAGCACCTCTGAAGATTTTTTGGGAGCATATCCTTTCCCTATTTAAAAGTACTTCCTTACCTCATTTTTCAGTAACATTGATCATTTGCTCAGAGTCTGTGTCCTTCTGCAAAAACTGAGCTACATTGTTGTTAATTATACTCTGTCCTGTATTCTGCATTTTGATGTCTAGGAGAAAGACAAAGATTCACCCTAACAGAAATAACATAAAGGAAATGTTTAAAGAGGGGATGACTTTAACTGCAGGATACAAATACTTCCATGAAGTGTAATATTGTCATCCTACATCTGTGTATATTTCTTTACAAAGCCCTTTTCTTTTAAAACTGTGTTATGCTTTGGAGGACAAGCTTGTGCCACCTCCTGGGGGGAAGAGGGTTGTGCTCTACAGGAGCAAGACTGCTAAAGTTTAAGCAGCCTTCTTCCTGAAAATGGTAAAAATTTTTCAAGTCTTTGCTGCTGATAATGACAGTATTTTGGGGTTTGGGGTGTATTTGATAGTGTGCAAGCATGTTTTGAGGTTCTGTGAGTTTGAATTAGTTTCCAGCAGTGACATTAAAAAATTGGGAGGGGCTTTTTTACTCCCATTACTCATGTGCTTAATTTTTGTTCCCTCTCCTCTTATTATTTCCTTTTTTTGAAAGGGTCCTCGGAGGCAAGCCATGAAGGAGCTGTCAACTGATTTGGCTAAGTATCAGCGATGGCTAATTAAAAACAAGATGAAAGCTTTCTATGCACCAGTGCATGCAGAGGACCTGAGGGATGGAGGGCAATACTTAATGCAGGTATTTAAAAAAAAAAACAAACTAAAGTGCTCAAGATGCACATCAAGATTGGAAGTGGCTTTATACTTTGAAATATGTTCCTTTTGCAAAATGATCTTACAGCTTTGATGAAGAGTACTTTATTATTCTGTTAAGCAGAAAATAGAACCTCTAGTTGTGTCAGTAACATGTTATTTTATAAAATACTTCTTATTCTTCTTAGGCTGCTGGTTTGGGTAGAATGAGACCTAACACCCTTGTTGTTGGATTTAAGAAAAACTGGAGACAAGGTGATATGAGAGATGTTGAAACCTATATCAATTTATTCCAGTAAGTAGAACATACAAAGTTTTAGCTGCTATGTTCCATTTCAGTTTGTGTGGTAGTAAGTAAAGAAAACTCTTAGTTACATGAAGTCTCTTTCAGGTAGCCCTAGATTTTCCATTCAACTGTCTTCAGTACTTAAAGTTTTTTTCTGATATGGAAATTACTAAGCACAAGTCTTTGTAGTTTAGGCAGATTAGAAATCTCCATAATTACTTTGTGTATCTAAGAAAGAGTTATGGCAGAGGTTTGAGAGCTACTGTGTGAAAAGAAGACTTTGCTCACAAGGTCCACAGCACTGACTCCCAGGATAGTACAGAAAGGAGAAGAGAAAGGAAATCCCAAGAGTAAATTGACAGAACTGAAAGGCAGACCAGTTGTGGCTGAAAAATTTAAGGGTAACTTGTGCTGCTGCCCAAACACTTTAGGAAAGAAACAAAGAAAGTGCTTATTTTACTTACACAGAAGTTTTTGTGTTCAGCTGAAATGCTGCTTAATACACTTCCTTTATGCTTTATAGTTCTCATTTTCTGAGCTTTTAAAAGAGAAGATGGGGGTTTACAGGCAGATATTAGAAAAGGACAAAAAAAGTAATCTCATGCAGGTCTTTAAGAGAAAAGCAGGGGCACCACATACAGTGGAAAAATAAGGAAACACGTTGGTTAGTTTTTCTTTTTTTCCTATTTTATTTTGGGATGGCTTTTGCAGGAAGATCTGACCAGGTCAGCAAGTCATGTGGTTCTCCACATCCCTAAAGAAACCTCAGGAGGTAATAACTGCAGGTCAGATGTATTTCTGGAAAACTAAAAGTTTCTGAAGCACACAATAGAAACACATCTAATCTCTACAAATCTTAACACATTAAATAAAGAATTTAAAATGTTCACTAATAGACAAAGCAAATCTTAAATCAACCTCAATTTTTCTTGCACCTATTATAGAATTCATTGATACTTCAAACATTTCTAATCTAGTTTTACTACTAAAGGGAAGTGTTTAATTAGTGAAATCTTGACAAATTTCTGTCTGTGGAAATTATATGGGAGGGAGTTCTCTGATTTATGGTTTGTAATGAATGAGGCATTTATATGTAAAGGATGGTGATTAATGACTAATGCAAACTGTATGATGTGGTTAAATAAATGTTTTTCTTATATTTTGGGGATGGTGGTGTTAACTAATTTTATTGCCCTTTTACTCAGCAATTCATTCAGGGTTTTTGCTCTTTTCTACAGTAATGAAGTTCTGCCTCTATTTTGAGTTGAGTGAGTTCCAGCTTTATCAGATGTAATGGGACTAGGCACATTATAGTTAAACTATAGCTAATTTGATATTAAATGACATCATCTTAGGTGTTTTTAACACCTAAATGTTTTGGAAAGATGTCAGAAATCTGTAGTTCTCAGATCAAAAAGATCTACTCAAATTCCTTTTATTATGGAGGAGGATGAAATTTTATATTTCTTGGTGTATCTTATATCTCTGCAGAATTTGAGTGACCTATTCATGTTGCTTTTATTTAATCACTGTTTACATTGTGGACAGAGTGAAGATAAGGAATAGGTATCCTTCCTAGACATTGTTTTTTCAGATATGATATTCAGTTTAGAGATGCAAGTTAGTGTTTTGGAATTGAAACTGACATTCTGAAGCAAATTTATGATTTTGGACTTCCAGTGGCAGTGCTTAATCACTGGAATTCGTTCAGGGAGGGTGCATTTTTCATTTGGTAAAGAAAAAGATGTAAAATATTTCATTTTTGTCCATTTTGTTTAGTGATGCCTTTGATGTTCAGTATGGTGTAGTTGTCATTCGCCTCCAGGAGGGTCTGGACATTTCTCATCTTCAGGGCCAAGGTATGACTTACTTTGTTCCATCTGGTGAATTGCTGTTCTAATTCCCTTGTAAAACTGCATTCTAAAAATACTAAAACTCAGAAAAAAAAATCAACACAACACTTACCACTGTTGTGGTACAGTGTAATTCTGTGAAATTAGTAAGTCTGAACTGCAAGGTAGTAACCAAGCAGCAGAACTTGGGTTTTCTGTGCGTTTCACCTTTCAGTATTTGCAAATTATGTACAGTTGCTTCCAGAATATCTGCAACTTTGCTGAAATTATCTAGTGATCCTGTCAAGTTGGCATCAAATATTTGGGGCTCAAGCCCAGAAATTGTGAAAATCACAACAAATATTGCACAATTCACCACACCATTACGTTTGGCGTGGGTTGCCAACCCCCACACAAACTAATTTAGGGACTCTGATTAGTCTGCCTCAAATTTGGAAAGGTTTTCCATGTAGAAGACTTGGTTATGCTTTGTAAGTAGAGTTCATAAGTGGAATGGAGTAATTTTAGTTGAATTCCAAGCTTGTGAGCTTTGGTACAGCTGCTTACTGATTTGATAATGTGTTAATTTTTTGTGGCTTGCGCCATACAGTGCTGCTACCGTGAGTGGGAATGACACAAGGAGGGGCATCCCCCTGAAAGAGGGGCTTCCTTCACTGGAAAAAATGCATGTTTTAGTATTTGGAGAAAGTCAGAGAGCCTGTCACTGTGTGCAGGAGGGCAGAGGAGAGTGAGAAATGGCAAGGAATGAACCTGCAGTGTGGAAACAACACTGCTGAGAAAACTGGGAATGTAATACCAAGGTGTAAGAAGAATCTTGGTACCTACTGGGGACTGTGAATTTGCTTCAGCTGTGGCAGCTGCTCCACAGAAGCCAAACCTGGAAAAAAAACATGGCATGAGACTGACATACTTGGCTTAATCTGTGTTTGCAGCTCATCTTCCTCATCTTCCTCTTTGAGTTAAAAGTAGAAATGGAAAACCTTGCACCGAGTGACCTTCCCACCCCCACACCCTGTAGTTGTAGTTCCACAGTGTTACCTAGCTCTGTTTTTAGACTCTGGGAATGCAGTAAACAACCACAGCCTGGGAAAGTAACAGAAAATGACAGCTCTGCTCAGAGGAGGAGCCTCTGTGTGCTCTGAAGCCCTCCTGCCCTCTTTGCCATGGTGTAACACTTGCAGTAGCATGTAATTAATTGTGACCCATCACTGTATAATCACATATCTCTGTGGATACCATTTGTAACAATTTAGTGGTTTCTAATGTGTGTTTGCTTTTACAAAGATTTGCAATCATCCCAAGAGAAGTCTCCCTGCACCAAGGATGTCATAGTAAAAGTGGATTATAGTAAGAAGTCTGAGACAGACACTTCGATAGCTTTTGCTCCATCATCCAGTGAAAGAGCTCCCACTCCACGCAAAGGTAACTACTAGTTAGCTATGAAACCTGAGTTTCCTCTCTTTCTCTGTCTCATTCCCTCCTCAGTTCCTCTTCTCTTTGCCAAGGGATTGTTGAGGGGATTTTTTTCATAGTGGAGTGGAAGTGTCATGCTTTTATAGATGCTGATGCCTAATCACATAAGTACTTTGGTTCAGAGCTCACTAGTATGTAAAATAAATATTTATTTCTAGTCCCCTAAATAAAACAGGTGGTAGGCAATGACTTAAAATGTATGTTCTGTGTTACTGAGTATGAGAGACTTTAAAAAATACTTGAGGATTTTGCCCCACATCTGTATGTTATGAGTGATTGGAAAGCTGCTAACTTTATGAAGGTTTGTTCATCATTCAGAATGTTTTGACATGACAATAAACAACTTCACTCATTTCTTACAAAGCAAAAGCCTTAATAGTTAGATGGGTAATGGAGGTATATATATATTTTTTAAGGTACAAATGAATCCTAGGGTTTGGTAGACTGCATTTTTGTGCTGTTGTTTGTGCAAAAGTGCACTTCATTTCACATCATTGTTTTCTGTTTCTTTTTAATTTACATTTGTAATGTTTTCATTATTATCACAAAGGAAATTAACCTTTTTACTTTGTATCTTTAAAAACCTTCCAGAGGAGGACGAGGATGGAAAGACTTCAACACAACCACTGTTGAATAAAGGCAGGCATTTTCCACCTTTTTGTGTTAAATCATTCTTTCACATTGTTGATTTCAGTTTTCCTTTTGTAATCCTTTCTACACCTAAGTACCAGAGAGGAAAATACCAACTATGCAGTGTTTGTTTCTCCATATCTGCTTTAGAATGTGCTTCATCCTTAGAGACTAGGCTTTGAAAAAAAACCCAACATTGTGGAAATTCCCGTAAGAAGTTGCTACATTGTGCATAAATGTCAGAATTAAAAAAAAAAATTAAAAAGCTTTTCTCTTAAAGCAACATTTGAAATGTGTTCAGGATCTTTCTGCTTTCTTAATTCTGTGTCTCAGGTGTCTGTCTGGGTCCTTGCTTGGTTCAGGAAAGAGCATCTGATAGTGTACTGGGAGTGCTCTGAGTTTTATCTTCTAAAGCCATGGTTTTTGCTCTGTTATTTGGAATAGTTCAATATCCTGAAAATTAGGCATAGTACAGCTACTCAGTGAGGTGAACATGTGAAATAATGCAAAGTAGTCATTCAAATCAGCATTTTCAGAAATTAACTGACCAGTTTTCACTTCCTGGTTTATTTCAAACTTGTTCTGCATTAATCAGGTATCTGTGCCTTAACTACTGTTCCTCTGAACTGTTTTGACATTTCCTTCATAACTTCAGCAGCTAGAAGCTTTTGTGTTTTAATAATGGAAAGTAAGATTACATCTTGAAGCACAAGATGGCAGAAGTCCCAGTATGCAATAAAGTAGTACATTAATGTAAATCAGTCACAGATGTGCTCTAAATTTTAAAAATTCCTAATAAAATAAGGATGGAGACAAATGTCAGATTCCTAGCTCTTGCTCAGACTGAGGTTTTAATTAAAAGAAAGTTGTTAGGATTTTTTTCCTACAGTTCAGAAAAAATTATCTATACTTTATGATATATGATATATACTGAAAATGCTATTATTGTCTTGTTCTCAGTAAGTCAAATAACTTTGTTATGCAAAACAGTACTTTTTGCAAAAGTTGGGGTCCAATATGCATAAATAACTTTTAATGTCACCACATGCTTGAAGAAAACTGTATGTAAGGAAAGAATTGCTTAGGACATGGCATTTTCATGTAAAATTAGGTATCTACATATTTTTAGGGCAGCTGTCATTTGCAAGAGGTTGAGTGCATGGCCTGAAACTCTGGAGCAGAATTAATTAAATTGTCCAGGCAAATGTTTGTGTAAAGACCTCACACATCCTGTATTTCTCAGATGCCTGCTAAATGACTTCAGCTGCTGAAATTACGAATCTCCAGGCTCCCTAAATAGAGCCAGTTCAGTTTATATCCAGTCAATCAAAATGTGGAGTTGGGTTGTGGGCTGTAAAGGAAAATTTTTAGTTTAAAAGTAGGTATATCACAAAATGTTAAGAGTTGCATTTGATGATTTTCAAAGCAGTTAAGCAAAACTCTCCAAAACCAATATTTCACCATATGTTTTTTCCAGATTCAAAGAGCTCATCCTCTCCTTTAAACTTGGCTGACCAAAGACTTCTTGATGCCAGTTCTCAGTTCCAGAAGAAACAAGGCAAGAGCAATATTGACGTCTGGTGGCTCTTTGATGATGGAGGTAATGTGCTTTATACTTGAAAAAGCTTTAAATGTTTATTAAAAAATTACTGGAGTAATTTTGGATTAATTATTAATAGATAGCTGCCAGTCTGTATAAAATCTGTACTGTTTTACAAAGTGCCACTTGCTTAATCTTTATCAAATTCTGTTCTAAACACAGGTCTGACACTGTTGATTCCGTACCTTATTACAACCAAGAAGAAGTGGAAGGACTGCAAGATCAGGGTATTCATTGGAGGAAAAATAAACAGGATTGATCATGACAGAAGAGCGTAAGTTTGCCTAAAAATTCCATTTCAAGTGCTAATACAGCATGTTACACATTGAATTGTTTTCTCTTGCTACTTGCCATATTTCAGCTGTACTTTGCTTGAGGTGTAATTGTTATTTCTGCTGCCTTTCTCCAAACAAGGTTTTGTTTCTCCCAGATAGTTTTTGGATGAGTTACCTCAAACTAACTTTTATGCAATATTATCTGACACTGATACTTTCATTTTCAAATTCTTTCTGAGATTATCTTCAAGGGAGAGCTCTTCTCATATTTTAAAGCCATAAAACTGTTATGTATTTTTTTCCAAAGCATGTTGTGATTTATAGTCGTACGCCTAGTCGGTTTGAGTTTTCTCCTTGTTACATTTAAGATGCCTTTTTCTGTGTCTTAAACCAGTGGTTTTTATTACCAGACATCTATCTGTTTAACCTGTGAAAGAATTAAAAGCTATTTATCTTGTATAACAGCTTGTTTTTCTGATGCAGGATGGCTACTTTGCTCAGCAAATTTCGGATAGACTTCTCAGATATTATGGTTCTTGGGGATATTAATACTAAGCCAAAGAAAGAAAAGTAAGTGTCAAAACAAGTCTTGTTTGTTCATTGAATTTGTGATATCTGTCTCAAATTTAGAACATCTCATTCTTTCCTACATAGATTATGGTACAGAAGTTCTTGTGACATCCAGCATTTCAGAAAGCACAGGAAATTGATTAATAACTCCCGTGTCCAAGAATATAAATATCTGTATTTTTTTGAATCTCTGGTTCTTAACTGTAATACTAAATTCAGAAGAATTAAGTTTAAAAAATAATATAGCCATGTTTTCTGGAGGAACCCTCTTTAAAAAGAAAAACACTCACCAAAACTTTAATGGTTAAAGTCTCATTTAGAGTCTTAGTTTAATGTAACAAAGCTTGGTCTTGAAATAGCCTGATCTGGGTTTCTTTTTTTTTTCCCCTTTTTTAAATTGCTTTGACAGTTAATGTAAATAGGAATGATCATACATATGATACTTCTTACTTCCAAGTCCAAAAAAGCATTAATCTGAGATGGCTTTCAGCACAAATTTATAACAGAATATGTTGACCTAAAAATATCCTCCTTTCCCATTATCTCTCTTTCCCCTCAGGCCTTCTTTAGTGTGCTGAAGTTGCAAAAATACCCTTTATATGGTTATGTGTTTGTATGAAAGTCTTGATGTGCTGTGGAAATTGAGAAGTGTTACTCTAGAACTTGCCTAGATCCTAAATGTTACTATGAGTTCTTTATACCCTTTCTAGTTTTTTCTTAAAATATTTCTAAATACTATATAGATACTAACTATAGCTGAAAACCAAGTGGAGGACAATAAATTTTTAACATTTCATGTGCTGTATAATAATGCAATATTATACAGCAGTATTAGAGTAGGTCTCCTTTTTGCTCAGCCACAAAATAGCAGATCACATGTGTTTTCTTTCCTTTAAATACAGTGAAGTCATTGTACAGTAAAGTCCACCAGGGGTAGATGCAAAGATGTTTTGTTTGTAATGTGGGTATTTTCTGGAGGAAATGTAGGTATAAAAGTAGGGTGATGAGAGTTGTTCTTTGTAGTAGAAATTCATTCCTCCTTTATCTTCAGAAGGTTTTATTCTGAAGTTCTTGCTGTAAAGTTCTGGTAAATTCAACATACTGATATTCTTACAAGTGCAACAGGAGTACTAAGTCAGATCTCTGTGTTTTTTCATTTGAATGTGGCTCCTGGCCTGTACTGGAAAGAGATAAAAGAAGCAAAATAAAAAGATGAAATTGAGAATCCCTAAAAGCAATAGCATGAGACTTGATAGCTGGTTTTTAGTGTAACATGTAAACTGCCCCTCTTTCAAAGTTAGCTCTGAATAAGCTGCTCCTAATTACTATCAATTTTTAAAGGGTAGTACTGTACAGCTTTTGAAATTAGAGGGAAATTGTTGATCTGAGTAAAACTTTGTGTGTTGAATTGTTTGCTGAATCACAATGTCTGCATATGGAAAGAGCTGATTTGATGTTCTAACTGCAACAGGCAGGGGGAAAAAACCTTCAGTCTATTTTTACATAGCAATAAAATCTAATTTCGTATACTATGAAAATGATTTTTGTCATCGAGACTCGTATCTGCTCTAATGCTTGTTTACTTAATCCTTTCAGTATTGCAGCTTTTGAGGAAATGATAGAGCCCTTCCGACTTCATGAGGATGATAAAGAACAGGAAGTTGCAGATAAAATGAAGGAGGATGAACCTTGGAGGATAACAGATAATGAGCTTGAGCTTTACAAAACAAAGGTTCTGTTTTCTTCAGAGTGTTAAGTCAGTTAAAACTTCCTTCTCTCTACAGCATTTGTGGTTGTGATATCAAGGAGTTATTTCTTGTTATTCTCTCTATTCCACGGAAGTTTTTGTGAATAGCAGGTAAAAAGCAGCATCAAAACCATTTAGATGGTTCACAAAAGCAAAAGGATTCTGCATTTGGGTATGAGCAGGGGCCAGACTGCTTTCCTACAGTATGTTAGCAAAGTTGAAGGTTTGACATCTTTATTGAGCTATTCTGCACCATAGAGACATGAGAAGTATTTCTTCTCAGGTGTTTCTTTGGAGGAGAAAACAAATGGCATCCTGTAACAGGGTAGCACTTTGCTGAATTGCACATTTTAAGCTTGCTTTCTTTTTTCCCAACCTTACAACCACAGGTTTTTTGATAATTAAGAATGAGTTTCCACACTGAGGTGGAAGTACCTGCATTTTATCAATTACTCATTCCAGTTGGTCATACTTGTTTTCTTTTCCCTTTTGTTTTTTTTTTTAAATGAACTTTTTGTAGTTTTTACATAAAAGCTGTTCCTAACAAGTTTCTTTTTATTTACAGACTTACCGACAGATAAGGCTAAATGAGTTGCTGAAAGAACATTCGAGTACAGCTAATATAATTGTCATGTAAGTGAATTATTTTGATTTGTTGTGTTACCCAAATTGATGTGGAGCCATAATTTGGGATATAAATGTAAATACAGATCAGGAACAAGCCTTTGCCTTGGCACTGAACTGTAGAAACACTCAAGATTTCAGTGCTGACGGTATTTATCTATTAGAAGTGTGAAGCTACTATTTTGCTGAGCAAAAGATGTCCTTATTAGTGTTGTGCTTTTGACTGTGCAGCCTTAGTTGATCACCTCCATGTTTGTGGTGCCCCTCAGGATTCTCACATTCTTGCTACCCCTGTGCAGTTATGCCTTTCTTCCTGAAGTCCTTCCTTTGATTGAGAGATCTAGGAGATGTCTCTAGATAAAGTGAAGTCGTTATCTTGCTCCCTTTTTTTTTTAAAAAAATGCTTTTGGTCTGAACAAGCAGGAGGCAGATTGTATTTTAACATCTTGGAAAGTCTTTCAAGAGGCTGTTCTCACCTGAGGAGCATTCTGCATGAAGATGCATGAATATTAAATGGTGGTGACAGGCCAAAAGTGAGGGGAAATAGGAATAAAAGCCTGTGGTGTTTTAAGATAGAAACTCTCAACTCACGAATTCTGAGGGGGAGGAAAAAGTAAATTAGAAAGGTTAGGAAAATTGACTTAATATTTAGATCTTTTTAGAATCATCTGTCATATTTATTAAGATCTGACTTGCACCTGGCCACGTTTTTCTGATCACTGAATGTTGTTTCCCTTGTGGCTTGCAGGAGCTTGCCGGTGGCGCGGAAAGGGGCAGTGTCCAGTGCTCTGTACATGGCCTGGCTGGAAGTCCTCTCTAAGGATCTGCCACCAATTCTCCTGGTTCGTGGGAATCATCAGAGTGTTCTCACCTTCTATTCCTAAGAGTACTGCACATGGCACAGCTGTGATGAAATGGTACTGCAGTGCCCAGGGGAGAGTGACTGGCATGGTCTATAGTTCATTAACATCACAAAGGCAAAAAGTGACTCTTCTTTCACTATTTCACTGACTTGAAAGCACACAAGGAAAGTCACTGTATTTCTAAAGTTGTGACATCTTGAGTTTTATTCTATATTTTCTGTAATTTAATCTTACTTAATGGGGGAGGATTCCTTGTTAGACTGAAGAACAAGACAAGCTTTTTGTTTGCTATTTGAATAGCAGCAATAAAATGTTGTATTTTTGATCAATGAAAGGATTATAGATTTATAAAAGCCTTTTAGCCTTGAGGTGCCTTTTGAAATTAACCAAATCTCACCCATACATCCTGTTTTTTAAATTTATATAGAATGTCAAAATCTGCCTTCAACTAAGAGTTTAGATCAGACTTCCTTTAGTTTTTAGTCTATTCCATATTACAATAAAAATGAATGCTGCTTTTCAGTCTTCCATTGAGCTATTAGTTCTTAGTACTGTATGTTTTCTATCAACAGAAAGTTTTTTGGTTGTTTTGTTTTTTTTTTTTAATTTTATATCTGTTAGATTTAAAGGTGAGGATTGGGGCAGGTCAGTTGAACTAGAGCAAATCCCTGATGTTACTGTCACTAAGTTTTTCAACAGTTAAAACTAATTCTGCTTGCAGAGAGGGTTCTTTTTCTCACATTTGGTGGTGTACCACTTCGGCAGTAGTCTGAGACGGTGAATTTATCTACTTGGCAGAGAGTATCCTCTTAGTCTTATCTCTGCTGTGAAATCAAGCTCATCTTGTTGGCTGAGGCTTTCTATCTTAATACAAATTGGAAGAAAACAAAAGACCTGTCCTAGTCCTTGGCCTCTTATGTTTTAGTGTCACTTTTCAACTTATTTCTGAAACAAAACTCGACTTAAGGCTTGAATGGGGATAATATACAAGCAATGTGATGCTATCTAACAGAAAACAGTAAACACTATGTGGAATTGTGCTATCCAGTATGAAATGTAAAAGCTGCAGTTCTCTTGCATTTTTCAACCAATGGTTAAACGGACCACTAAGTTCTTAGGGGAGATGTTTTTAGGTCAATTCATTCACTTGTCAGAAGATGAATTTAGTCTTATTAAATAATACTCAGGTTTGATGGTCTAGCAATTTTGATCTATTCCATACATCCTACTTTATACATTTTCTATGTTCTATAAAGAAACTGCCAGTCTTTTGTGCCCTTTCATTGTATATTTTGGAAACTTCATAATTTAGTCTACTCTGAACACCTGCAAAAGAAATTTCACTTGAGCCTTTGTATAAAGGTTAGTAATGTGAACTGTTTTTTAAATTCCTAATATTTTTTGGATAGAAAGGATTGCCTAAAAACATTTCACAAGCTTTTGATATTAGCATTGGACATGCCACTGGGTCAGTTTACCAGTGGGTGAGTGACTTTCATTTAAGGATGCACAGAAAGGGTTTTTTGGGGTTGGTTTTTTTTGTTGTTGTTTGGTTTGTTTGGGGTTTTTTTGGGGTTTGGTTTGGGGTTTTTTAGTTTTTTTGGTTTTTTTTTTTTCTTCTTTTTGCTAAATACAGGATCAAATTGAAATGTAACTTCCTGTTGAAGGACAAAGTATAATCATTGTGTGTCAAGGTAGATCTTCAATTTCTTGTGATTAAAGATAAAAATACACTGTGCAGTGTATACTGTTGTCAAGTTCTTGGTAAACTGCAAAAAAAATTCTTTTTTTTTTTCTTTTTTTTTTTCTTTTTTTTTTTCTTTTTTTTTTGCTATTTCTGTCAATTGGATTTGAGATTACGGAATCATTTCACTTTTTATGAAAAACAAACATGCATGTCTTGCTGCTAAGTGTGAGATAACTGATGCCAGCATGAACCCAGCTTGTTATGATAAAGCATTGTAAGACAAGACAGTGTGGGGTCAAAGCACTGTTTCCTTCCACGTGAGGGGATGTGGATCAAATTTACCAACATAAATAATTATTACACGTTTTACAGTGTTTTGCAGGGGATAAGGTTGTCACATTGTGCATATGGAGTCATTGCCACGTTTCTCCTTGTTCTGTGGGTAACATTCTTTTGAGCAGATGGACAGTATGGCATGGATTTAGTGCTGCTATCTTAAAAAAAAAAAAAAAACCAAACAAAAAACATGCACAGGTACACTTATTTAAAAAGGTTTATTTGCCCATTCAGGAAACTATTGCTTGTGATCTGTAACACAACACAGAAACCAAATGAAGTGTGTGTCTATACATGCATATATGTGTATAAAATTATATAAAGTATATCTTAATATGCATATGGGGATAGTTAAGGTCATGTCTGTGAAATACCATAGGATGCTTTTCACATGCACTCTCAGGAGTCCACTAATGCTAGGCATGAGGGCAAGTTCCAAGATTATTTACTCACTTAAATTTGAACTGTTAATGGTCATTGTCTGCAACAGATGTCAGTTAGTGGCAGTCGCTCCAACTCCTGCTTTGATTTTGACGCCAAATTTACTTACGTTCCAATCATCATTAATGACATGAAAAATTAAAACACATGGCAATTCATAACTTCTTGTAGATGAGGTTCCTTCATATGGGTTTAGAGAGACAGTAATAGTTGGTGAAAATCAAATTATTTATTTGTTCACTTGTATTTAGGTTTCCTTTTACATACATTCTTTTTATATACTTTTTTTCTGACATTACATATTTAAAAAAATAACTAAAAAATAATTTAAAAGATTTGAGCGTTAGTGGGTTGTGGCCCACTTGGTTTGAAGATGTAAGATTTGACACTGTACTGTAACTGTCCCACACAAATGCTTTTCTAATGTTTTAACGTAATTATTGCAGTTAATACTTTGTACCAGGGGGATGTCACTGCAATAAAAGAAGTGAATTCAATACAACTCTCTTGTCTAACAATGCCTTATTTTTTTTTTTTTTTATATTTTTTTGGTGGTGGGAAGGGAATAATGTTCATAAATCAACAGGTTAGTGCTGAATTTGGTTCCTGACATAAGTGTGCTTATTGCATCTGTCTGATAATTATCTTTGTGGTGGAATTTGTACAGGACCAGTGGAACTGAAAGCAATTCATATGTCTGATGACCAAAACCATGTTGCTTTTTGGGGAGGAATTTTTCCTCTAGTAGGGTAGAAACAGTGGTTGCATAAGAAATTACCCTTGCAAAATTTGCCGTGACTTGTCAGACAGCACAGACCCATCCTCAGCCCATGGTGGGTCTCAGCTGCAATGGTGGTGTCTGAAAATTTGTTCCAATTAGTTTTGCGCCTGAATACGAAGGACTGTCTTAACTCCTCTTTCTCTCATTAAAATAGTGATGTGAAAAGATGAAATGTGTTGGGAAAATAGCTTCTCAAACTCTGTTGCAAAGTTGCTTGTAAGCAAGATGTATTTGACCTTACCTTCACTAATGTGCACTCAACTAAAAAAAATACTGAAAAACTGAACTTTACGAGCATAACTATAAGAAAGGGTGAGTTCTGTCATAAAAGCCTTACTTAGAATGGCTGTAAAACATACTAACCTCATCAGTTTTGGTATTTAATCTCTACTATGTTCAGAACTCTTCTTCTTATCTGTTGCTAGTAGTGTTTAAACAAGGCCTTAGGAGTGAGGTTTGGAGGCTACTGGAAAGATTGTTAAAAGTACAGTGGCAGCTCCCATGGCATTGGCTCTACCCTAGTTTATTCTGTAAAGAGGCAGAGAAGGTTTGAAGCAGCTTTTTCTAGATCCTCCTGTTTGCTGGAGGAGTGTGAAGAAGTGGATCTGAACCATGGATATTGTCTTGTGCTGAATTCATACATTAGTGACTTCAAGCGTGTGTCTGTAGCTAAACACTGAGGATTTGATTACTTTACAGAGAGTGAAGGGTCACACTGCAGAGAGTGACTGCTGTGATTTTATTTGAAAACCAGGACACCGCTCACCTTAGTGCTTATTATTCACTGGCCTAATAACACTTCTCACATAACCCCTCTGGGGTCCTGTAAATCCTAAAACCTGGTTTGTGTCCAGCTAGGGTGGGAACCAGGCTTCAGGTCACTGAGACCACCCAGGCAGAAGGTGGTGCACCATCACATCCTTCCTGCTATTCTGCCTTTGGGTAGCTTGGTGCAAACAGGTTTCCAGAGTTAAGGCTCTGGATTAGGGTGAGGGAGGCCACTGCCTGTGTTTAGATCAGAGATAGGCAAGCTGGTCCACAGCTTTGAGTGTTAACATGGAACGAGTAAATGGTGAAGCAGTGGCTGGCAGTCTCCAAAGAGAAGCAGGAAGATGTTTTTCTTGAAGCAGCTTCCTACAGCCAGAGGTGCATCTGGTGCTGACAGACTGTGCTCTGTCCCTTGGCCTGAATCCTGACAGCTGCATGACCAGAATTTACCAAGGCGAGCCTGTGCTGACTTCTTGCAGCCCTGTTCTTATTGAACTGAGAGCATGAAAAAGAACCCCAGAACAGCTTCTTTGTTGCTCTCCCCCTTGATCTGCCTGCTGTCTCTTCCAGAAAACACTGGCTTTGTATCTCCAGGAACCTTGTCTACAGCCTGGCCTCTGCCACCCCTCTGCATTCAGCCTGCACAGACAGGTTTATCTGCCCCTCACAGCACAACAGGGAGGAGGGAAAGGGAAACCCTCAGGATTTAAGCTGTCAGCTTGTGCTAAATTAAACTTCTTAACCCGTCCTCCTCTAAAGATCTCTCAGTAGTGAGCCTATCTACAGCGAGCAACAAGCAAAGGCCTGCAGGGAAATGGCAGCCTGTTCTGCCTTGCTAATACTGATATAAAAATACAAATAAAGCACCCTGTCTTGTGCCCTCCCACCCCTGTTAACAGCAATCTAATGGCAGTGGCCCCTGGCTATGAGAGATTTACCTCACACTCCTGCTCCCTGGGATTGGGGAAAACTGACCCTGCTGAGCTGTAGCCAAAACAAACTCCCACATGAGGTTCCATGTTCAGGTACATCCCCTTCATAGTCCCTCAGTCCTATGCACAGTGGTAATAAAACTCCTGCTAACTGAACATCATTTTTAGTGAGGGAAATCCTATTCCTATACAGTTTTCTAGGGATTTCAGCTAAAATGGTGTCACCAGGTGGCACCACTGTCTTTCAGCATTTCACTGAATGCCTGAAGCTGCACTGTCAAATGCACTCTTCTTGCAGCACTGTTCCATTATTTTCATTGATTAAATGGCTTAGTGCTTTGGATAAACAACAAATACCAGTATAACAACATTGTTTTGTATATATTTTTTCATAATTTTGACTGGATTGCTGAAGAGTTTAATATTAATTTTGCCAGGCCTTGTGGGAAAAAATACTGTGGTTTTGCTCCAAAGGGATGCAGGAATCTCCAAGCAGATACTGCCTCATGAGTTCAAGCAACCCTTTACCACTGAGTAACCATTTCATAACACACTGGGTGATGCTCACTTTTCTCAGTGTCTCTTTTCAGCTGTGTTAACCTTAGCAGGAGCAATGCTGCAGGCAGAGAGATGTGAGGAAACAGAACACACTGGCATATCCCATCTAGTTTCAGATTCATCAATAGCATTCCGGTAAGGTACTTTTGCATCATAAGTAACAAGCAAGACAAGTGTCTGCCAATTTCAACTACAAGGGACAAAAAAAAGTCCCTTGTGTCATCCTGAAATATTTGGGTGCTTGTGTAAAGTACTGAAGGAAACTGAATAGTGTAGCACTAGACATTTTTGAGTTAATTTACCTTGAAAATAACTTTATCACTCTGTTGGACAGTTTTACAGCTACTAAATCTTGGAACATCTCTCTGCAATTAAATTGGTTTCTGCAAAACAAATGGTAACATAGAGTCAGTCACAAGCAAAGGATTTCCACAGGCTCTGGCTGAAAATTGGAGAGCTGGGATTAGCCTTGAAATAGCCTCACTCCCAGCCCTGTGAGGTTACTCATTTTTTCAGACCAAACTGCCTGGCTGGGTGGTTTGCAAATTACAGGGACTCTTGAACTATTCCATGGTACTACTGTTACCAATTACACACAACAACATTTAGAGTAGTAGTAAATAAAATAACACATCAAGCAAGGGGTGGGATACCCATACAAAAGAATGTGCCTGATAATCCACTGTTAGCCTGTGTGTTTTATAAACCCTGGGGGTAATTTAATGCAACTCTGATGAGCAACAGGGCTGAATAAAAGTGGAATCAAAACCATTCAATAAGGTGCAAAAATAGCACAAAATTTAAGCTTGTAGTTTAAGCACCTGGAAATCGTGGCAGCTCAAAGCACAGTGCCTGCCAAGAGGAGCAAACAGCACTCTGCAGAGTCAACCAAGGACAGCTATTTGCAGAATTAACAGGTGAAATCAAGGCTAACCACACACCATTGTGGGCTTTCACATGGCATTCTGGCTAACCTCATACAGATTTCATTTTATGGAGCGTTGTTAAGAGTCTTTGTTCTCATTAAAATCTCTCTGTACCCTTCAAGCAGTAATAGCAGTAATTCAGGCATGGCAGGATTTATGAGGAAAGTTCAGCCTTTGGCAAATACATGACAAACCTTACTGAGCACTCTTTATTCATGATATTTTTATTTTCATTGTACTGCAGGGCTTTCATGTTGTTGCCATATTTGAAAGGATCTAGAAAAATGAGGCTTGATTCTTAGCTGAGACTTGGAAGTGCAAGGTTATGATTTCCTCTCTAGTCAGAACACAGATCTCACTTTTTCCATCCTGTTGGCCAACCCTCAAACCCTCAGTCATTCTAGAAAACCCATTCTGACCCGGACATAAAACATTCCAGCATTAATTTGTGGTTTGGAGTCTGCCTTTGAAAATGTATCCATGTGCCATCACTCCAAATGCATCACAGTCAAGACCTTTTCACTTTCCCAGGATTAGACAAGGTCAGTAATTAAAACCATCTTCTCCTACTGTAGTTTAGACTACATATAGACAGTCTCTAAATAAAGGGCAGCAAGCTCTGAGCTGGTAGTCTTGTCCATGTTCTGATAGGAATTAACCATATTCTGTGGCAGCTTTTATGCCAGGAAACAACTTAGTGGTAGAATTCAGCTCAAATCCTGTTTTCTGGGGTTTGCAGCTAATAGTAGTAATGCCTTCTCTTCCTTTTAAAGGAAAATGCTTCATTTTTTTTGTAATTGTTTTAAAATAACACTTTAAAATGACTCTTAGTAATCTATTTTAAAACATTCCTGTGCTGTGGGATAATTAATGGTTCCTGGTAAAGAAAATTCAAATACTTAAAACACCTTGTTCCTTCAGTCCCTGAGCACAAGGCAAGATGCTTCCCAAATCTAAACAAAAACAGGAAAAGATATGCAGTTCCACTTGCTTCACTGCAATATATGTGCAGACCTTTGAAACTGACCTGTGGTATGTGCAGCTTGAAGGAATAACAAGGTTCCTCCTAAGAATTCAGATTTTTGTGGTGGAGTAATAAAAGTGGGGCTGGTCAGGTGGCTTTGTCTGACAGGTTCTGGAATTTCATGCTGTTTGTCCTCCAGGTGAGCCACTTGAAAGCAGTTATTGGGGGATAGGCTGCAGTTTCATGTGAAGTTTTTTTGTTCATTTTATAAACAGAAGTGTTTCTGTTTCTTAACACTTAAGGCACTTAAATGCTCTTGTCAGAACAGAAAGGAATATAAAGTCACCTGCAAAAGTGCTGACGGCATCTCATGTCTCATCTTAGGAACTGAGGGTTGTGAAAATTTATGTGTCTGCCACAAGAGTAGCTGTGAACTGATCTTCTGGAGTGAACTGGCAGAAGATGAATCCCTGTGAATGAGATCCTGTGGTTCTGAGCTCTGCTTTGGAGAGCACATCAAAAATATTACAAGGAAATACACAGGAGGACAAGGAGGGTGTATGAATGCCTTCTGTGCATACTGAATTTTTTTTCTAAAAATAACTTCCTACTATGGAAGGGCTTAAGATGTTTTGTGGTTTTTTTTACTCACTGTTTTTTGTGTTTTTCTCTTTTTTTTTCAATAACTATTTTCATAAATCATTTAGTTATGGAATGCTTGATATTACTTGCCTCATTGAAAATTTGGGGTTTGGACAGCTTGTGTGGACTGTATTTTGGATTCTGCTTCCTTTTGATTTTTAACTGGTTTTTCTCTGGGTCTCTTCAGAACATCTGCTCTTGGTTGCTCCCCAAACCAGTTTGTTTGGTGCAGGCTGCATTCTACACCCAAATGAACAGTTCTTTTTATGCTACTGCGTGGCTGAAAGTGAAAAATAAGGAAAAAAAAGTGTTGTTTTTTTTTTTTTAAATTAAGTAGCAACACTAAACAAAACAAATCTAAGGAGCTTTCCTAGGAAGGTGATGGTTATTTCACAAAAAAAAAGAATTTATATGATACATTAATACTTTTAGTATTTAGTCTGGAGACAAAGAATTGTGAGAATTAAGAGTTTCTTCCCACTTCTAGAAGACATTTCTATTTTATTCATTTTGGAAAGTACTGTCTGAACAATAGGGGAGGCATATCTGGCACTGTGAGTATAACATTTTTGCATATTCGGTGGATAAATAGACATGACCCCATTTTCTGTCTGTGTTCATCTTGAAACTTCAGAAACATTAAAAAATCACTTATTTCCACAAAGGATGGGTTTGTTGTTTGTGTTTTTTTGTATGTTTGTTCATTTGTTTGTTTGTTTTTATTAACCATGCCAAGTTTTATCCATATTTGATGCCCTTTTCGTGTTTTCTCTTGCTGTTTTTTTTGGTCTTGTCAGCAGCAAAGTTTTCATGGCTGTTGAATGTAACTTTAAGGGAACCAGAGCTTTTGAAGCATTTGCTTTGCTGGTGCTTCATCCAAGGCTTGGTCGCTGTGGTTTGTTTTCCTTGGGCACTTCCTCTGGACTGTACTTTCCTTAGGAACACGTGTCCTGACGAAGGGCAGCTCAGTTTTCCTCTCACTGGAAGAATCTGGGGAACACAGAGGAGCAGCCAGGATGTGAAACACAATACAGGAGCCAGTTCAGGCCATTTAATCACGTTCTGCTCAGTGCTGCCTGAAGCAAGTGTGGCCCCTTTTCATGGGAAGGGAGGTTTAGGCTGAGGAAGTGCTGGGAGTAACTCACATCCAGAAGTAAAAAAGACTCATCTCTGATTACCTCCATATTCCACAAACTCCCGTATTTTGAAGTGTGTGTGTGTTTATAAAATTTACATCTGTGTTCTCAGCAGCTGAGAAGTTGCTCATAACAATAAAAACTTATTTTCAAACAGTCGCCTTCTACTTCCCTCTTGGCTTCCAAACTGGATTCCCTGGCAGCTGCTGTTTAGCCAAAAAAACCACTGTTTTGGGACTAGATGGATCTCATTATTCTGTGGAATACTTAGAAATAGCATTTCTTTGCAGCATGTGATAAGAAAGAAGTGAAACTTCAATTATTTAGTTAACAGCCTGTCTGGTATAGTTGGTATTTTCCATGGAGTGATAATAATAGATGAGCTCTACCAGGAGCCATCTCAGTGAAGCTCAGCTCTAATTCAAGAGCAGCTATTTGAGACTGTCACTCTGTGCTTGGTCTGGGTAAAAATAGTACACAATGTAAGGATTTCACTGAGTTTTAGGCATACTGAAATAAAAAAAAAAAAGCCTAAAATACTGTATGTGTCCAAGGATTCAATGAGTGATTCAGAAAAGGACTTTAACACAAAGTTCAGAGGCCTGTGGAGAAACACACTGCACTTTGCAGAGGTGTGGCTGCTGATATTACTGATCAAGATTGAGGGCCAAAGAGCTGAGGTATCTCAGTAGTGAGTTTGGCCTTAAAAATACTGCAGTTGGTGGCTTTTTTTGGTTTTAATTTATCTTATCTAAGCTCTGTGTGACAACTGATAAATTTCATGGAAGGCATTTCAAGCTGAATCTTGGTTCTTAATTATGGGTTTTCAGCCTCCCAGCTGTGTGTTTGAAACAATGCCATGAAAAGAAGGCATCCAGCCAAACACTGGCTGTCATTTTACAGTATTAAAAAAACCCCATTAAACTATGACACAGGAATTGTGAAACTAGTGTTTGTAGAATTTATGAGCAATTTAATGTGGGGGAAAAGGAACTCTGTGATTATCAGATGGTGTGGGACTGCAGACTTTATTCTAGACCTGAAGATTGTGGTTATTCATAAAACTAGAGCCTGGAAATGAGAGCAACTTGGATGTGAAGGATTCAATAGCAGGAGACTGCTGCTGGCATTTTAATCTTAGTTTTAAGAAATTAAGCATAAAATATAAAGGCTACAAAATTTTAAAAGCCCACTTGGAAGAGGTAGGAATTGCTGGATTTTGCCAGAGTTTGTCTCAAAATTTCCAGATCTGATTGCTTCTTGACATTGCTTCTCTATGGCTGTGCATATATTCAGGTAAAAATATGTGCACAAAATTATCATCTAAGCTTCTTATCTAATTACAGAATACCAGATGTGTTGTATTTGTACCACACAATTTCTCCTCATTGATGTTAAATGTTTACACCTGACTGAGGCAATTTGTGCCTGTCAGTGTTGTTGTGGGAGCAGTTCTTCTCAAGTGTTTATCTCACATGCTCAAAACTGCCTTTATTTCTGATTTTTAAGAATTTAGCGGTGAAACATGTTCCTTTGGGTGTTATGGTTGCTCTCTGTGCATTGACTTTTACCTTAAAGCTGATGTTTTTCAAAAGAATTGAATGTTCATTTGAGTGTTATGATCAGATGGTTATTTGATATTCCCCTTCCCCATCCAGTGTGGGGGTCTCTCCACATGAAGAACAGCAAGGCCTAGAAATATTGAAATTATTTTACAGAACTCAGGAAGGCCCTTGCATTTCCCTCACTTAGGTAAATAATGAATTATTTTTGCTAAATAAGTAAGGTGGCTGTCAGGTCCTGTTTTCTTGAATGCATATTTATTCTTTGAATTCAAAACCACAGGCCAGGCCTTGGGAACACAGCCGATTTTCAGCTGTGAGTTTGGTCATCTGGCCAAAAATTCTAAGTGTTTCCAGAATTCAGGTGTAGTGGTGACAGCAATTCAATAGTTCTCATCATGGCAGAGAAGAGAGAGTGTCTGTCTAGGCATGTGCATATTTTGGTTTTGAATGTGGCGGTTTTTGGCAGCTTCTTAGTAATCTTGCCCATGGGAAAATCTTAGTGGCAACTGCCAAGGCTTTTTTGAGTCTACATTATGCAAGAAGTGCTAGAGGTTAAAGCATAGAAATACCAAATATTTCTGTAAATACATGAGCAATACAGAAATACCAGAATTGGACAAAACTGCAGAAAAGTATTGCATATTTACTTTGTGTACAAACATGTTTAATCACAGCATTTAAAAATGTACCAAAAAAACTCCCTGTGTGTTTAACAAGTACTTTTTGAGGCGTTGAAGGGATGGCACACCAGGAGCTACTCCTGCTGGCATTCTTTGCGTCTAGATCTGGTTTTGCCCAGTAGAAATGGAAATGCTATCACTTTCCTAACTAATTTTTAATTAGTTGTTTTAATTAATTGTAAGCAAAGCCCACTTTTAGCCAGCACTAGTTGGGTTTCTTCACAGACTCTTATTGTTCCTTTGATCACTGCATCACTGAAAACTTAATTTTGCTAAAACTAACTGACAAGCTACAATAAACAAAGCCAAAGGGAGCTGGATTGGACATCTGGGATCTCAAATTCATGGCACTTCAAGGACATTGGAGTAACTGGAAGATACAGAGGAGATGAAGCCCTGGAAAGCTGGAGACTCCCTGTCTGAGAAAAAGATGATAAAAGCACTAAAAATGTGGGCCAGATTAGCATGAAGAGCGAGAAATCAATAAGCAACAGAGGAGAGAACACTAATTAATAAAGAGAACTATGTAGTTTAGAACCAAAAAGAATTTCTTTGTTTGCAAAAAATGTATAAATGAGTGAAAAATCTTCGCATTGGCTTCAGTGTGGAGGCTGAAAATTTGACAACCACACTCATAAACGTTGGCCAAGAATAAAGTAATGCCTGACTTGCTAACACAAAAAACACAGTGTTGGAGAGGGTCGTGTTTTCCATGACATTTTCACAGGATTTGGGTAACAACCTCACTCTTGACAAGCCCAGTCAGGGAGGAGAGGCTCGTGCTAAAACCATGCCCAAATACACACATCAGACTTCTCTGCGACCACCCATGATGACATGCGGTTGGCTTCCTGGAGCATGGGAGAAACCACCTACTCCACCAGTTCTGTGGGAGAAAAGAAGGTATTTCCTATCTCTGCTATAGCAATTTGGGATCAATCACATGAACAGTCACAGTGGAGGTTAAGAATGTTATCTTAGATATGAAATGTAGTTCTTCCCTCTCACATTTTCATTCCCTCCTGCTTTAAGTGTAAGTCAGACTTATTTAAGCAAGTAACATACATTTTTTTTAAATTTATGGTTATGATTAAACTAAAAGGCATTAATCAAACCTGTGTCTGTACTACGAAGTACAGACAGTTATAACTGAAGTCCCTGCTGCCTAGGCCTACCTTAGGTGTTACAATTAGTCCCTAAAATCTTGGTTCAAGTTGCCAAGAGGTACTGAAGACTGTCTTAAAAAGCAAGACTTTCATTTTACTGTTAGCAACATACTTGGAGGGTTTGTAGCTTCCTGGGACACTGGTGTATCTGTTTCTGTGTAGCCAGCTTTCTCATTAATTCTTTCTCATTAAAGAAATAGAGGCTGTTAAATGGTAGCATTTATAGAAATGGGTGTAAAAATATACACTGTGACATGCTGGATTACAAAGAGGTTTTGGATTTCTTCCTTGGGATTTTTTTTTATTTTAATTCAAGTCATTTTTTCATCTGGATTTGAAGCTGGGAGTGACTTGTTTCTGGGATTGTGCAGAACCATCTTGTGCAATTTAAAATGGTGGATGATAATGCTGCCTCTCTAGAAAAGGGATAAGGCATTTTTTGTACTTTGTACTCACTGTGTAATTAGTTAATGCAGGTGCTATCTGATGATAGTTTCTTTCTAAAAAGAATAGGCTACAAAAATCTAACAAGCGTGCACAGCACATGTAAATAATCCCTGCCAACAAAATCCTCCAGAACTTGTAGCCACAGAGGGGTCATGGGTGAGTATTGCTACTATTTTCTCTCATTTTCTTAAGAGTTTGACAACAAAGAACAACAAGCTCTGCTGTGTGCAGTCTGTTGGCTTTTCTTGCAGTGTTTTCTGGAAAGCTCCCATTTTGGAGAGAGCATAGCCTTCTTCTAAACCTTATTAACTCTTAAAGTTAGAGCTGTCCTGTATATATTTATCAGAACTCTAGAGATCTTTTTATTTCTACACATGTCAGTCATTTTACCCAGAAGCACCTCTGAATCATAAGGAAACTTTTACAACCTTATCTGAAAGTCATGTCAAATAAATGTGGCTCCAGACCACAGCCAGTGTTGGCTATTGCTTGAAATCAATCACCAGTTTAACTCTCAATGGAATAAAAGGACAAAAAATAACCCAAAATAAGCTTTATTGCAAGGAAAGTGTTGTCTTACTGTCACAAATGTTCAAGAGAAAGCTTTATTTCTTAAAGCTTTTCTTTTCAAAATCCCCAAACTCAACAAAAGAGAAGAAAAAAATCACTGAGTTTAACTTGGTATAGTCTTTGGTCAGCACCTACATGCATTTGGAACAATCCTGGATGTGCTTTGGCTATTTTCACACGTGAGATTCTGTTGCATGGCCAGTTACAGGCACCAGCTGTCACAGAAAGCACCATTGAGACACACACTTAACACATGACAGTACAAAATTTAAAAAGAAATAAAAATCACTAAAGTAAACTAAAACTCAAGTCATTGTACAATCACCTTCCTTACAGAATAAACTATGATAAAATGAGGTGTGTATAACTACAGCATTAATGAGATTTCTAACAAGTGAACTTCAAATACATAACCTTCCTCACCTGCACTGCAATAATTAAGTTTGCAGGTATGGCAGTTCTGACTCAGGGCTCAGCAAATGTACCCTGGTTTTCAGCCAGCACCAAACAAAGTGAAACATTCCCTCCAGAGAGACATTTCCTTCAGCTGCCTGCAGTAATTAATGCCAGTTTGTGGAGCACCTTTTCTGAGCATGAGGTGTGGTTGCCTGTGTGGCTCTTTGAGGTCACTGAGGGAAAGGGCAGCACAGTTTGGTTCTGCAGTTCTAACAGGATTAAAAACAGTCAAGGTATTTTGCTACAGGGATTGTGCCTCCTCCACTATTTGCTGTGGCTGATTCAGAACACAATTCCATTGAGCTGCTGTGAAATATGATTTGTGCAGATACTGATATTGTGATACTTGTCCTCTATGACTCTCTTTTTTTCCTCTTTTTTCTTTTTTAATTCTCATTTGCAAGAGCACTTCAGAATATCCTACTATGGGAACAGTTTACAGTATCCCACTTTAGAATATCCTACTACAGTGATCTTACAGCTCTGATATATTTTAGAATTAATTATATACTATTTGGATGACCGGTCCAAGTAGAAAAGAAAACATCTTTCAAATCTACTTATTTTTTTCTTAATTAAGAAAGTACATCTAAACTGTTATAGCTCAAATTTATAAAACTAAAGAAAAATGAAAAAGTTTCCCTTTTTGTTTACATAATTTGTTATTTTCTCCATATATTACTGCATTAAAAATAAATAAAACTTCTATACTTTTTTTTCATTATGAACTATAGCAAAATACCCAAATTGTTACAGACTGCTAACAGGACAAAAAATAGCTCACATTTTTGTGCCATTTAGTGTCATATGATGACTTCTTGAATTTTAGCTTTTTAATATACGTTAAATCGAGGTTATATAAAAGATACAGTAACCATGATTTGCCCTTGTAATAGAAGTTGTGGCAGTGGCAGAGTTTTAACTCACCCTCCTGAAAGGGCAGTTCTGCAGTCTCGGCAGGATGGAAAGGAAGGGCTCGCCCCCTCTGCCTTCCTCCCCCAAAATACACTTTATCAAAGCAGATTGACTTTGAAAACCAGATGTTCCCAGGTGTGTAGATAGAACAGAAGTAGCTAAAGAACTGGACCACAGCTAATAGAGGTCAACCCACAGCCTCACCCTGAGGGCTTCCCCCAGCTCCCCTCGGAGGTAGTCATCCTCGTGGCTGTGCTCCAGCTGCTCCATCTCCTTTTCCTTGTACAGAGGCACGCTGGTGATCTCCAGTGTGTGAATTCCAGGCACCGCCCTGCCCCTCACGGTGTGCAAGCAGCTCGTCCCGTCCCTCTGGCTCCGGATCTGGAAGGTTCCGTCCTCGTTGCCCCGGGAGATGACATAGTGCACGCGGCGCGTGAGGGCCGCGATGGCTGGCAGCAGCTCCAGGATGTGCTCCCGGCTGTCCAGCCTGGAGATGTTCACCCTCACCTTCAAGGGACTCTCCATGTCGAGGCTTCCCAAGCTCATCTGCTCCAGCTAGAGGAGGGAAGGGTGTTTAGAGCAGAGGAGATTAATAATCAGGATAATTAATAGTTTCTGCCTTGATTCCATGCAACAGACCCTGTAAATCCTAAAGGCTTCTCACACAGGCCTTAAAAGGATGATGAACAGGAGGCTCTGACTTCAAATTATTTTGAGAATCTGTGTAACTTCATGCTTGCAAAGAGGCCATGTAGAGGAAGGATCGTTATGCACAAGTAGTTGAGATAATTTTAAAAAATCATCGTCAAGGCTATCAGCAAAAGCCAGATTTAATTTTCAAGGCCAAGGCCTAATGAGGATTTCTCAGATCAGACTGCAGCCAGGAAAGGAGGAGAGGGGAATGCACCACCACAAGGGGAGACCTGTGTTTACCACTGCAGTAAAGACCACTCAGGAGGCACAGGTCTTATGTTTTTATGACCAACCTCACAATACAGAAACACATTTCACAACACTACATGGGAATTTCCTGAAGCCTTCTCTGAAAATTCCATAGTGTACCATTATGTAATGCAACTATAAAAGCATAGTGAAAATAAAGAAAATTTTTTGGACAGGAGCAAGTAATGCGGTGTTTTAAATACTTGAACCCCATACATGACAATAGTGATAAAAAATATTTATTTTTTCACATAGTTTATGGATGTCACTTTTACTACCTAGAAAAGTTCTAGAAACTGACAAAGTTAATGGTATTTAAAAAGTGTAATAATAAGATGTAACAATTACAAACTAGATATGAGTTCCTGTAATTTACCCTTACAAAGCCTACCAAATGCAGCAAGAAAGAATTTAAATCTGAAGTTTAATTCTCTAAAAACCTCATATATTCTGCAAATATTGGACTTCTATCAGCAAGTGTGATCCCCCACCACGGCGAGCAACCATGGAACTGACACAAAGACTAAAATGATCTGTAAGGAGATCTGCTTAGCTGTCCCAGACCATCAATGCTGTCCAACCTCCTCCTGGCAGCAGAACAAGCTGAAGACATGATCAGTTATTTCCCTGAATGTACTCTGAGGAACTAGACCACATCTCACACTACAAAGGAATCTTTACAAGCTTTAAAACCTCCATCCTTTCACACCTGTTGATGTGTTTCTTATTGTCAAATTATTACTGCCACCAAGACCTAAGTAGGGCAAGGGAGGAAAAGAGATTTTCACCACAGAATGCGGCCTGTTTAAAAGATTTCCTCCATTTACTACTCATATAATTTCTCAAAAAATACCTCTAAAACCAGTGCTTTTTTATCCCGGTACATACAGTGTTAGCACTTCTCTTCTTCCTGCTGTCTTTTTTGGAGTAGCCATTGATTTTGCACTCATAACACGCGTCAGGGGACAAAGCATTCTCTTTATCAGCATCTCCATCCTCTGGCAGGTACTGGCCTTTGTTAAATCCCATCCCTGAGACACAGTGTCTGTGGAATGAGAATATGTGTTTTAGTTACTCCTTGCAGTTTTAGGAACTGTCCCTGCTAAATGGAGTGTGCGTAATCTGTGCTACAGTGTCTGTATCCCATTCCTTGCCCTTTCCTCAGCAGGAGGGCTATGCATTAACTTCCTTCACACTAGAGTCAAAATACAAATGCTGGCTGAAGGCTTTTAGCCTCATCTAATCCAAACAAAGCCAGCCTGCTCTGACCTTTGGGAGCTACAGAATTTACCCATTGTTCTGTACCAGAACAAAGTTAATTTGTGTTTAATGTTCCAGATGGATCAGTGTTACTTAAACCTCTTAATTATCTCAGTAGAGATGGTACCTTTCCTCATGCATTATCAATCCTCACTAACCAGGTGAAGGAAGGAGCTCATGTGCTGAGTCTGAGGGAGAAAGTAGAACTCGTTTAATGTTGTTTATATGCTACAGTGGAAATTAATGTCATGTTGCTTGTACAGACATTTCATTTGTTTTTAGTTTCTAGACACTGTCTGCAAAACTAGAAAGATTTAGCAGCTTGTCCTTCATTTGCACTCATGCACCTTCTGAATGTGTCTTTGGTGAATGACTGCATGGAGATACTCACCCTTGTCCAACTCTGTAATAGCCAGGTGGGCAGCCACAGAGATAGCCACCTTCAGTGTTGGAACAACCATAATTGCAGGGGTTCTTGGCAGAAGAGCATTCATTCACATCATGGCAGGCATGGGAGAACTGGTCATAGGAGAACCCGGATGGGCAGACGCACTTGTAACTTCCCAGGGTGTTGTAGCAAGAAGCAGAGCCACACATGTGAGGATTAGAGCATTCATTTTCATCTGGTGAGCAAACAAAAAAAAATATTAGTGTTTTCTAGTCTGAGAGACAACAGGTCTAACAAATCAGAACATCTGCAAGTCCCAGGGCTCTGCTACAACCTTGACCTCATCATCCCACAGGGACTTGGTTTCTGAAAGAGAAAAGGGCTATTGTCTCCACTTGTGGGTGTTAAGATATAGAGAAGATGACACCTTCAGTCAGTGTGACTTGATCTGGTTTCAGGCAAAAAATCCCAACAAAGGCTGTGGCATGAAAAGTCATGTGTTAATGTTCGGGGGGTTCTCCCGGCCCGTGCTGGCTGGGGTCTGAGGCTCAGCCCAAGAAGCCGTGGCTGACCCAGAGAGGTGATCCCGTCAGGAACCGTCTCCCAGGGGGTCATGGCTTCTCTCAGCTCTCGGCTGGGGCTGCCTGCAGAGATGCCTGGCTCAGCAGCCATCAGCTCTCAGTGATTCAGGGAGTGATTTCAGCTCTGCTCTGCAAGGCAAACCCCCAGGGCCAGGCCCGGACAGAGAGAGGAGAGGTCCTTCTGGTGGTTCCGCAGAAGCAGCTTTATTCTTCCATCTCCCGCAAAGGGGTGACCAGAGACGAATCCTCCCCTGACTCGGGGCAGAGGGGTCTCTTTTATGGGGGTACAGAGGTGGGTGTGAAAGGGTAAAAAACCAATGGGTACTAGGGTATTTTACATACAGTTTCCTAGAGGATCATGGGTCTGTCTTTTCTCGCCGTAACCCAAAAGGCTCGTTGTTTCCCCAAGAGGGGCCTGGAGGGACATTGTGCTACCTCCTTATCTCCAGGCCTCCCTGCCAGGGCAGGGGCCTGTCAGCCCCCACGTCTGGAGATGCTGCAGTTCCCTTTATCTAAACAAGGGCTTCCTGCCAGGACAGGGGCTTGTCAGACCCTACAGTCATGTTTTGATAGTTGGTATCATGGTTATTTTATTTCTCTAACGAAGATATTTCTCTAAAACCTGTAGGTTTTCCTCACCAAGTTCTCCTCACCAAGATCACTAGTGAATGCTCTGCCATTCTTGCCTTCAGGCACTTGGAGGGAGATTCTTTTGAGGACTATAATTTACAGAAACTTAGCTGGTTTGAGGTTTTGTGGGAGCTGTTTGTTGTGTGTTCTGTCACTCTCACCCTAGTCCTTTGCTTTCTTTGCTGAAGAGCAGTATTAAGTCAGAAGTGATCATGGTGGTTGAACTTCAGAAAAACTGGCTGGTGTGCTACTTAATGTTAAAATGGGTAAAATAACCTAATTCTTATGTCTGGAATCAGGACAGTAGAATCAGCCTATGTGAAATGCATGGCAGTGCTCATACTCTTCCTCTGATTATGATACCATTGACAGAAAACCATAAAAGCAAACCTGAAAAGGTAAATATTTTGCATTGGTCTCTGTGAACAGCACAGGATTATATTGTTTCTGTGTGTACTGATTTTTACTAAAAGAAAAATATCCCACATTTCATTTTCTATGTGATATAGCTTAGTTCATAAACCACAGAAAGTAAGTGATGGATTAAATGAGCTAAATCTAAACATAACTTCCGACCTTCCTAATTTGTCCCAGTCCCTCCACAAAAAAAATTTAATGCTGGCCTTAAGACAATTTTGGAAGTAGGAAACCCTTAATGGTTTTCTAGATTTTTTTTCTCACCATTTGCTTTAGATGCTATTCTGTAGTATTCTTAAATTGCTAATGAAAAGCATGATTTTTAATGCTTTTTTTCCTCAATAAAGGTATTTGCACTGGTACTTCAAGAAATTCAATGAACGTTCAATGACAGGGATTTTTCAAAGAAGAAACAGGTCAGAATTTAGACCTTTCTCAGAAAGCTATTGTCACAGCAAGTTTCAAAAGGCTGAGTGTGTGTTTTCTTGTTACCTTCTGTCATTGATTTATGCTGGGAGTAGTAAGTGTATGGAAGGAGGAGGGGAGAGAAAAAAGATTTGTGTTTGCACACCCTTTGCTCTGTTCATTCCTGCCCTTGCCTGGTGCTGTCACTTGAAACACTGTGACACCTTTGCTGTTTAAACGCCTTTTGTGTTGTTTCCTTACCAACACACTGATTCCACTGGTAATGCTGGATAAATCCTTGTGGGCATCCACATCTGTATCCACCCAGGATGTTCTGACAGCCATGCTGGCACCTGTGGTTTCCATCACATTCATCCACATCTGTGTATTCAGAAGGGAAGCAGAACACAGGATTACACCCACTGCCAAATGCTGGTGGATCAGAAGTTTGTTATGACCCAGCCGTGTGCTCTGGCAGACCAAGGAGCAAAATGTGTCCTTGGCTGGGCCCCAGCACGGGCAGCAGGGGGGATTCTGCCCCTGTGTCCCCTCAGCTCAGCCCCCACCTGCAGAGCTGCCCCAGCCCTGGGCCAGCACAGGGAGGAGCTGGAGCTGCTGGAGCCAGGCCAGGGGAGGCCCCAGGATGAGCAGAGGGATGGAGCAGCTCTGCTGGGAGGAAAAGCTGTGAGAGCAGGGGATGCTCAATCTGGAGAAAAGAAGGTTTCAAGGAAACCTTAGAGCCCCTTCCAATTCCTAAAGGGGCTACAGGACAGCTGGAGAGGAGGGACTTATAACAAGGGCATGTAGTGACGGGACAAGGAAGAATGGTTTTAAGCTGAAAAAACCTAAATTTAACCTGGATGTATGGAAGAAGTTCTTCCCTGTGAGGGTGGGCAGGTCCTGGCACAGGGTGCCCAGAGCAGCTGTGGCTGCCCCTGGATCCCTGGCAGTGCCCAAGGCCAGGCTGGACAGGGCTTGGAACCACCTGGGATAGTGGAAGGTGTTCCTGCCCATGGCAGGGGGTGGAATGAGATTGCCTTAAGGTCCTTTCCAATCCAAGCCATTTTGTGGTTCTATGACTTGTAACAGAGGAGTACTCTTGTAAGACAGAAGGACCATGCAGATTGTTCTTTTGGAAAGCCTGGAAGTCAACTAATGTTGAGTTCTTTCTATAAATAAACTGATTTGAGCTCTTGAGCCTTTTCAGCACTCAAATTTGGAGAACATACAGTATTCCCAGTAATCCCACATGTTGTTGCTTTGCTAGTATAATGCTTAGAATTTTAATTTTTTTTTAAATTTCAGTTTTAAACCAACTACTTAGGGCTAAACTTTCAGTTTCCTGAAACATACTGTAGTGTTTGAATGTCAAATTTGGATGTCTTGGAGACTGAAAAGAAAAAGCAACATAAAAAGTCTCTGAGACAAGGGTTAATAAAAGGAGACAAAGACAACCATCCCATCTTCCAAATTCTAAAAACTCAGACATCTTACATTGTGTCTGCTATAGGAAGTAAGTAGATTGTAAGCAAACTAATTTTTCAGGTACAGTATGTGAGCCTAGTAGAAAGTAAAAAATTACTCTTTTGTTTTATAGGCTCACAAGGACTTACGTACTTTATAAGAACAAAATAAACTGACAGGAGATAAATCTTAGTAAAACTACAGCTGCATACATTCCAGACTGCCATTCTAGAAATAGGCTCTAAATACCATTTCCTGATTAAAATGCTGTATCAGAGTAGCTGACATTTTGAAGGTCATACATTTCTTCATGTATGTTCCTGCATTTCTAATTCTCTGCAGCCAGGTGTCCTTGTACTGCCTTTTAGTGTTTTCTTTGCTCAGTACCTGAGACCCAGTTATAAGTCTGAAGCTCTCACACAGAGATTTCCTGACTGAGGCTTCCTCTTGGGCCAAGAGAGAGAGAAAACTCATCAATATAGCCTCTATTTTAAATATAATAATTATCTTTCTGAACATAGTGAATTTGTCTTCTCAGTGTGTAACTCTGTGGTAGGAGAATAAAGAACAGAATTTAGAATCTTATCTTAGATACGCTCAGGTGGACAATTACAATGAGTCAAAACAGAAATTACAGAGAGATTCTGTTTAGACACATGAAAACAAAAATGTAAAAAAACCCCACAACTACTAGACTTTTAGGTCCATAAATCTATGTGAAGTTGAAATGGCAGCCTGAAAACAACTGTTGAAGTGTTCAACTAAACAGTCACTTTTTAGTTCTAATGTCTGTAAAAATTACTCAAGGAAGTTTGTTCTTGCAGATGCTTATGTTATACTTACAATTAGTCTAATACTTTCCAATTTCCTTTTGTAATTACTTTTACTATGGCTGGTGCTCCGCTTTATCTGTCTTTAACATCAAATAATTCACTAGAAACTGAAGGAAGGATTTGTACCATGAAAAATCTGACTGTTCCCAGTTACCTTCACAGTTTAACCCAGTAGAATCCAGAGAAAATCCTCTTTGACATTCACAGGTAAAACTTCCAGGAGTGTTTTGGCAAATTCCTTTTGATCCACACAGTGATGGATGAGAACCACATTCATTGTTATCTTCAAAACACAGAAGAGAAAGAAGGTTTGTTTACCTTGTAGCATGATTTTAGAAATGTTCCTATAACATTTCTTAAGAGGATGAAATTCACAGAAGTGTAACATTTTATTTTGTAGCTTTTCATTTTTAAATGCTAGATGAATTGGAGACTCATGCCCAGCTATGAGTAATTAATAAATGGGAAGTGTAGGTTGTAATTTAGTTTTGATATGATTGTGGAAGAGCTGGCACATAATTGCTAATATTGGAAAAATGTTGCCCTTCTGTGTTAGCTGAACTAAAGCAGTTTCAGTTGGCAAGATTTATACATATGCTTAAGATCTGAAGCCATCTGTATCTACTAAAAAAGAAAATGCAGTCTGGTTTTGGTTAACTACATTTTAAATGAGATTTTAATAATTCACTCTTTTGTCTCCATGTGGTTTTACTTAGAACATAATAACATGTATTAAATATGTACAACTCTCTACTAACCAAGAAAAAAGAAACAGTGGATAGACTGTATATACTGATTTTTTTTTCCTTTAGCTATAATTGCTACTTTTCAAAAACTGTTTCTGCCCTCTTGACACTTATTACTCTGTATAAAGAGCACAAGAGATGACTGAGAGTTGAGAATGTTGTTCGTACTGAAAACTAATGAAAGAAATCAATGTCTTTCTTACCAATACAAGCTGTGTGATGCTGTGTAAAACCAGGTGGACACTTGCATGTGAAGCCTCCAAGGGTGTTCACACAGAGGAACTGACAGTTGTGTTGTTTGGTTTGACATTCATCAAGATCTGAAAGTAAGAGATGGTGTGTTTAAAAAGTCAACAAAGAAGCTCATTTAATCTAATTTGATAAAAATACCAAACATCGAAACCAGTTCATTTTAAGTGAAGTTGTGACCAAATTAAAAGTTACTTTGTATAACCTTTTTTACCTTTACATGTCTTTCCATCTTCCTGAAGGATGTAGCCCCGGGGACATGAGCACTGGTAGCTCCCTTCTGAGTTCTTGCAGATAAAATTGCATGGTCTGGGAGACTGGGAACACTCATCAAGATCTAACGAGAGGAAAATATTAAACTAGTCCTCATCTCTTCGACAGAAGGATGTTTGCTACACAGCACCACATTTTAGAGAAAATTGCCCATAGAAAAAAGCCCCCCATTCACATTTGTTCAGGGTTCCTATTCCTTTCTCTATGAGTGGGCTGCTGTGGAGTTTATATGGAGTTGTCACCACCATGACAAACTGTCTGTCTTGAAGAAGTGATACATTAGAGTGACAGTGGCATTGGTATTTTCGTCTAAGCAACAAGTATTTGTTTTTTGGCATACTATGACATATCTGTCAACCAGCAAAAAAGTGGGAAAAACATAGACCATGAAGTAATGAGCTGGTTTGTCACTTGAAGTGGATACACAGCTTCAACAAACTTCAGTGATCATTCTCTGCAAGAATGACCAGCAAGAATACCACCAGCAGAGCTAGATCCTTAATTTCCTCAAATGACATACAAAACCAGAAATACATATTAGGAAAAGAAATAAAGGACATGAAATATAAGAAATAAAGAGAAAAAAAAATGGTTTGCTACAAGGGTTTACAAAGGTTGGCCCATCGCCGTGGAACAACTAAGGAAATAACTGATGATCAATTGACTGAATCTTACCATTACAAGATGTGCCAGTAATGTCAGTGGTATAGCCAGCTTTGCAAAAGCACCGGAAGGAGCCGATGGTGTTAATGCACTGCCCATTCCTGCACAGGTTTGGCAGGACCTTACATTCATCAATATCTGTACAGAAAATATCAAATAAGTCACATCTCAGTTTTGACTTTTTTCCTCTCTTCCATTTTTGCAGAGCTCCCTTGTCATTTTGCTTCTAACAGGAATTTTCCACCTTCTCCCTCTTTAAAAATGGATCTGAGTCCAAAGCCAAACATCCTTCAAATTTCATTACTGTTCCTTGCACCAATACCTTCCTGCTGCTTCACTGGGTACTCAGATTCCAGTTTTGCTCACTCCAAATACAAACCCCACAGAAGTGAATCTTCTTATGACCACTTCCATGTCAAAAATTATCATCACCATTAAAAAAATAGACATTAGCTTCTGCTTCTTGTGTGGAAATAGTACCTGCAAAGCATTGTGAGATCATTGTTAAATAAGATGGTTGTTGCCTTTGCCATGTGTCCAACTTTTCAGCAATACAAAAGTTTGGGATCATTCCTAGCTTTTAGTTACTGGTTGGTACTTCCAACCAGATCCCAATCCTGAAACTTCTGCACAGCTGTTCTATTTGCAGCTACTGTCAAACATGTTTTTAATTTCTGATATCTCAGCGTTATTTGAAAAATCAAACTGTAATGTTTAACAGGAAATTCTCCATGGGAACTTCAAAGAGAATTCTGCATTTTTTAAAGTATATAAGCATATTCTGTTCCCCTTTTCTGCCTCTTTTCATCCCTGCAAATACCTCTTCCATCTGTGGTGTAGCCTGATCCATGTGGACAGAGTTTCTTGTGCTGGGTGGTTCCGGGAACGGGGCAGAGCCTGCACTGGTTCCCCCAGCCCCGGCCTCCGTCACAGCAGCACTCAGATCTGGTGACAAGGTTCTGGCTGCTCGAAGCCATCTGGCACATGGTCTGCAGAACTTCAGCAAAGCAAAACCCTCGGCGATTATCTGTAAGGAAGAAGGAGAGAGGTTGAAACAGAGAATGAGATAAACATCTACTCCATTCAGCACCCCGAGTATTATTCTGGCTCTCTGTCAATATATGCAAGCATCAGAAATTACTAGTACCATGAAGTCCATCTTGATTTAGCCTTTCAGAATTGTTGTGTGTTCTGATAATATGTTGCCATTCCAAATATATTCAAGACACTCCTGAAGTTCAGTATCTGCATGAGTTGGGTAAGAGTTTTGCTTATAGGAAAGTTTTGCCCTTGCCAGTAAAACAGGCTGTGGGCAAAACTGAGCTTCCACTTAAGCTGCCTAAGATGTGTTTGCACTTGAATGATTTATTTGGAGTGGGGTTAGGAGTTTGTTTTGTTTGTTTGTTTTACTGGCCAAAATAACATGTTTGATCATCGGTAATTACCCTGATGTGGTTTAAATAAAAAACCCTTTACAACTTAAAAGTGTATATCCAAGTCAGTACTTTTTCAGTGGCACTCCTAAATTTTATTGGAAAAAAAAAAAATTGTATGGCATTATTTTTGGTATGCCCCTGTCCAATTCTATTTTAATTTTTAAACCTTTTGGTTAATGCTTGTTAATAACGAAAGGGGAGCAAAGCTTTAAAGTCATGGGGCTCCTACAAGTCCTTCAAACAGGCAGCTGAGGAGAGAAGAAATCCCAGTTTCCAGTGCTCACAGAAACCACAAATCCTGCAGAGATTATATCTTCTAAATAGTCTATGCCATCTGTGTTATTTCTTGATTAAAATGGAGACATTTTCAGTTACTGATCTGAGAATTCTTACATTTTTGAATGAAAGATTTTCTTTTTTTTTCTCTCAAAGCTAGTAGTGATCCCTCAAAATGTGTAAATGTATCAATATTCAGCTGACCCACTATTCTACAAATGAGAAGAATCTGTACACTTCTTACAAGAATTAGTCAAAAGAATTAGGCAAACTCTGGCTTTAGGAAAGACTTAATTTGTCCACCTGGTAACTTAAATGTTCACATCAAATAGAGCTGTCCTCACTGAAAAGCATCAGTTCTGTGAAGCAGAGTATGTGCTGTAGTAACTTGCAAGACTCTGCAGATTTCTGTTCTCCCAGACAGGGACATTGTTCAGGTCTTTATGGACATAATGACCTTAAGAACACATAAATGCTTTATCCCCAGTTTGAGATGTGGAATGAATTTTAATGCAAATGGAATATTAAGGTTTGCACAATGTATTTAAAACAGTGTAATCTGTGATTTAATATTCCTGCTATAATTCTTAATAAATTCTATGTTTCTGACAGATCTATTTTTCATTGTAATTCCTAACCCAGGAAACCCAAAAGGAAAAGCAGCAAAGAGCAAACTCTCCCAAGGCAGAAAATAAGAGAATTAGGTATTAAATATAGAAAGCAATAATGACTTCCAAACAGGGTATTGCCTTAGCATTAATGACTGGCTGGAGTTAACAGACTGCAGTATTCTCTTTCCATCTGGTTCTAATCCTTAGGAAATACTCTGCACGTCAGTGTTACTGCATAACCATGAAGTCAGCACGCTCCTGATGACAATGTACAGGGAACTAGTTTTATAGTACTGGTATAATATTTATGCTTTTTTTGTGCAAGAATACAAATAAATACACCCTTTTGGTACTGTATGTACAGTTGAACAATGGTCAAGAAAAAGCAATTTTTTGCAGTTCTATTTGATTCCCAAAAAGAGAATGATTAATTTCATAGTGCAAATGACAAAAGTAGATGCACTGAAAAGAAAATGCAGGTTGATAAACAAAAACCCTTCATCAGCATTTATCTGCAGGCCTGCCTCAAAAAAAAATCTTGCAATTTTCCAGTAAAACAATAGTATTATGTCTGAATTAAAGGTACAGAAAATTCAGATGCCTAGTTGCAATATGATGCTTAAGTTCACATTCTGAACAAGCAATCACTTAATTTTACTCAGCATCCATTTCTGATTTCTCTCAAGGTGATCCAATTCTCTTTCTTTAAAAGTCCACATATTTTATCTATATTTATGTCCTATGGAACTAAGACATTTCTGTGTGAGGCCCGATGGCCACAAGCTGTTCTTTCCTATTATTATTAAATAATATTTAATAACATTATTTAATTCTATATCATTATTTAATTAAGAAGTGTAATTATTTAATTTCTATAGATATAAGAGCTGTTAGGTATTCAGAAGCCAAATTTTCTCTGTGCATTTACGCCCTAACATGAGATGAAATGCGTACAAAAGAGATATTTACCAAGACACTCGATGCCTGATGGACTTGTCAGGAATCCTTCGTTACATTCACATCTGTAGCTCCCAATAACATTCACACAACGACCATTTTCACAGACACCTGGCTTGGAGCGGCACTCATTTTCATCTTTACAAAAAATAAAATATAATAATATTAATAAAAAATATAGTAAAAAGAGCAACAATACTAAGAACAAAAATAAAATATAATAATAGCAATAATAGTAATGACAACAACAAAAATAATTCATTGCAAGAAAATGTATCGGACTTTCTAGAACACATTACATATTCTGGGTAATATTTGAAAAATATTTGCAAGACATGGAAAAATCAAGTGATTAAGCCTGGAAAGGGCTTTCCTAGGGATGTTATCCTACTACATTCCTTCTGTACTTCATCCAAGGAGGAAAGCTGTAATGCCTCACAGCTCATAACAAAAAGAAGAAAACACTTGCAGCAGAGCAAGCTCCAGTCATAACATTTACCTGGCAAGTAATATTGAAATAAAATTGCAATACATGCATTATTTGAGTGACAAATCTTCACTTTGTAATCATCCACAGTTTCTAAAGACATTTGATCTCTCCTGCAATAAATCATATTTCAGTCCACATAATATTTGCCTGAAAGTTTACAATCTCCATGTACTTTCTTCCATAGATAATAGCATGCATACTGTAAGCAACTACATAACTATTTTAGATGCTTAAAATAAACCTCTGAAAAAACCTCAGGTGCTTTAAAGGCAGAATTACATGTCCAAACAATAGACAAAATTCTTGTTAATACACATTCTTTTCCCTGAAAAAAAAAAATCATGAAGATGTCTAAAGGAGAGTAGTCATTCTCTTACTGAAGGAGCATTGCTATAAAATAACTTCAGTTTAAAACATTCACTAAGATGGATGCTTAATTTCTTTTTCCCACCACAGAACTTTGGAATAGTCATGGGCTTTTTTCTATATACCAGAAGAAATTTCAATCTGCTAAAATACAGCTATTGTCTTCCTCTCAACTAATTGAGCAAATGATGGAGGAAAGGTGTTTGTTTACTTCCAGGATGAAGAATTGTTTTGAACTATGGTAGTTTCCATATCTTTTGTTCTTTATGGCATTTATAGGTAGTTTCACAATCTTAGAGTGCTAATTTTTTAAAGAAGTGACACATTATTTATACTAAAGCTAAAGGAAATGTACCTCTTTATTTATGAAAATCTTGCTTCCTGCCCATAAACTGAAATCTCATTTGTCTGGCAAATTAAATTTTTAGATGTTACAACTGTCTGAAAAATGTTTGGATTTACTTGTAGAGCAATGTGGAGTTTTTCTTCTGAAATCATTACTAGTCATTTATAACTACATTGAAACAAAATAAAAAGTTAAAGATGTTGGCTATCATTACATATCTTAAGCGTCCTTCATGAATTGTTATTTTCTGATTTTATATATATATATACACACAAAGAATTTTTAATCTGTTTGCTTGTGTATATACCTTCTTCCCTTTCTAAACTTTACCTGTACATCCTTCTCCATCAGGTCTCTGTGTCATCCCAGGGGGACAAATGCACACAAAGGTACCAATCAGATTTTTGCAGATCATGCCTCTTGATTCACAGTCATGGAGACCTTCAGCACACTCATCTAGATCTGGAAAAAAAGCATTTATAGTTTGTGTTTGAACTTCCTTCCAGTAGCTTCAGTTCCTGAAGGCAAATACTTTCTCAAGAGGCTTCCCTAACTAAAAAGCACTGAAGGAAAAGTCCAAAATTGATGATTATTTGCAGTTACCTCAATCTTTGTGAGCTGTATCATCTTGTCACATTAAAGATTAATTTCACCATTGCAACATTCTGGGCTTTGCAGTCCCCATGAAGGGTTACACTTGATGACAAAAATACTAAATACTGCTTTTTTTGAGTTGTGAAAGAGTAAATCATCACCTGCTGGGCTGTTTTTTACATTCCACTGAGAGGATGAATGCAAGATGCACAGAAATATTTGGATTATGTGTTGGTGATGGAAGATGGGGAGAAGTTTATACATCAGTCATTACCTTTGCACATCTTTTTGTCCTCCCTTAATTCATATCCCACTGGGCAGGTGCACTCATAGAAACCATAAGTGTTGATACAACGAAAGGCACATAGCAAGGGGTTCTGAGCACACTCATTGATATCTGAACAGAGAGAAACAAAACAGTCATTCTCTACTAAGTTTCAAAACAATCACCAAGAAGTTTTTATTGCACCTATGCTTCTCTTGTCAGCTACAATTATCAGAAAGGTAGTAATTCAAACCACTAGCTTTTGAGTAACTGAAGGAAAGTGAACAACGCTCTGCTTAAGTATAATGGCATAGTGTATATATATATATAACTAGTATGACAAGTTAGGACAGGCCTATTTTAGATTTTTAGTACATGTTCATTTTTAATGAGCACTCTTGTGGTGACGAGAAATGCCAGCTTCAGAAACCAAAACAATTATGATCCATAAAATCTAAAATTTGTGAGAATGCCCCAAAATATAGTGGAGCAAGTCCTGTCATAAACTAGAAGTTCTGCTTAAATCAATTCAGATTTCTCTTCCAATGACATATTTCAAAGCACAGAAACTTTTTTTTCCTCTGAGTTACTACAGCATGAAAGACATGGCTGATAAAGTAATACAAATGCTGAGGGATGGACAAAAGCCAAAGGAAAAAAAAAAAAGGACAAGTTACCTTCACAATTCATCATTGGGCCTGGCTCAAATCCTTCGTCACAGCTGCACTCAAAGCTGCCAATCACATTAGAGCACGTTCCATTTCCACAGGGGTTGCCAATGGAACATTCATCAGTATCTGTACATAATGAATAAATGCAGAGTGAAGAGAAGTGGGACACACATTAAATTGTGTTTTAAATTCAAGTTCCAATTCCTGTAACTGCACAAACCCATGCAATGCACTCCTGTGAAATCCAAGTTGTATCCCACGGGGCACTCGCAGCGGAACGATCCGTCAGTGTTGATGCAGTGACCATTGGAGCAAATCCCTGGGCTTTCAAGGCATTCATTGACATCTAAAAAGCAGGAAGATATTAACAGCCATTTCAGCTGATGCATTTAAAAGAAGCATTTAAAAAAACCTAAGCACCCTATTACGTTTGTCTTGAGCCATGCACTTCAAAAAATGTACTTCTAACACAATTTACAGGTCAGCCTCTTGTCACTAGCAGCTGTAAGGAGTATACTGTCACATACTATAATATCCAAGTATAGTTTTGAGAATTAATATTTACTTTTTATTATCAGGTTACCTACCTTCACGTGTGTCATCAATTCCAGGAATAGTTCCATGACCATATGGGCACAGGTCCTGAAAAACAACTGTAGAGATACATTTTCTTTAAAAAACAGAGCAAGTGAGAGAAAGAACCATGACATATTGTTAAAGCTATCCAAAAAGGATACTAGTTCAGGTCTCTACAGAGCAAAACCAACAAATCAGTATTTCTCTTTGTCGGTGGTTCCTTACATTTAATTTTATTCCTTTTGCTGACTTGAAAAATCGTTCTAGAAAAAGCAACTGGGAGCAAATGCTGAAAAGACCTCTCTTTTTAAGGACCAAAAGGTGCAACACCAACATGCTCCTCCTTTTCCTCCACCAACAAATTTTAAATTTTAAATGTGTACCTTCTTCTTCCTTTGGACAGAGCTCACAAGGATCACCCCATCCTTCTCCTGGCATTTTACTGCAGCAACACTTGGCCTTTGTGGTGTTGAAAGCCTTTGGCAGTGAGCACTTCCCATTCTCAAAGATGGTGAAACAGAAGCTCTGACGAGTATCTAAAAGAAGAAAATACAGTTATACAGAGCTAGAACCTTCTCCCAAGTTAGATGATGACTGTATGCCCTGAGAGAATTAAGACCTGTATTTTTCATACCTTTTTAAAAGCACTTAGCAATCCTCATAAAGATGTAAATTGGAAGGGATTTCTACAGCGTACTTGTTATGTTTTAGACTGAGTTATTACATTCCTTATTCATGAACTTACCAAAGCACCTCCGCCCATTATCAGACAGCACAAAACCTGTGGGACAGATGCACTGGAAACCTCCTGGGGTGTTCGTACAGGACCCAAAGAGGCAGATGTTGGGATCCTCATTACACTCATCAATATCTGTAAAGCAATGGAGATATAACCTCACTTGCTGTGAATTTCTTTGTTAAGAAAGATAAATAAATAATTTATCTATTGATTTAACTTCAGCAGCTTCCAATAAAGTGCTCAAGAAATAAATCAGCCTATAGCTTTCACTGACTCTTTCAAATTAGAGCTGCTCACTGGCATGCACCTTCTTTTCTAAATACAATTCTCTGTTGTTCATTATATTCAAAATATAAACTTTAAACAAATGTCTTCAGAATATATTTCCCACATGAAGAATACTTTTCTGCAAGCATAAAACATCCAAAGATTGTTTCTTAAAATCTATATGCTGGGGCTTCTTTTTAATTAAAGCTGTACTTTATTCATGCTGCCTGTTGGACTCTGGAACTGAAATTACAGCTGCTTATTAGTAGATACCTTTAATTGTATTTACATGCCCAGTCTTATAATTGGCAGTCCTTTACTCCCACTCTCATTGTGTTAATTTAAAATGCATTCCTGTTCAATTGCATAATCTATAACAAATTACTATTACTAATTGAAGACATTAAGATTTTTTGATAGAGTTATACATTAAATATTATATTTAATAATTATGAAAAGTGTAAGCAAAAATATTAGTATTTAATATAAATAATAAATGCCTGTAAAATTGTTCAGCGCAGTATCAGGTGTACATTCCCCATCTATACAGATAACAGACAAAGCAGGAAAACAATACATTAAGAGACCCTTAACTTTTCAAATCTATTATTCAAAACTGTATTTCAGCTTATCTTATTCTGCAAATACTGAAAGAATATATAAGACTTCTTGCTAAGGTAATTTTTAAAGGTAATTGTAATCCAATAAGTTATGAGATGTATTTTAATAATCTTCAAAGTAGAACACTTTTTGAGTCTTTTAGTAAGGAATATTTGAAGGACCATCACAGAGGCCTGTGGCTATACAAGCATTCTACAATAAAAGCCACACTGAGCCTAACCAAAATATAGGCAGGACCAGGCTCTCTCCATGAAAATTAGCTTCACAGATGGTAAATCTTAAATTTGTAGTGCCATTTTTGCCCATATTTACTGAATTTTATGCTACACTGAGATTTATAAAGCCACCCTGTTTTCAGCAGGTAAGAAAGCAATTGAAATACCATCTTTATTATTAGGAAAACATAAGTGGAGTGATGGAAGAAAACAGGTGGAATAGATTCTGTGATGTGACTTCTGAGAAGTACTACCTTGAGTCCCATTTTCAGAAATTGTTATTAGGTACAGAACATGGACAAAGCACTGCAGCACAATCTGGCATTTGACTGAATTCTGCAGTAGCTTCCCAGGCTCTTTCTGTGTGAGGCATTCCAGGTCAGCTTATTTCAGAGAAAAGAATAAATAATTTCCCAGTTTCTGTGATAGCTGTTAAGATACAAAGCTCAGCAATTCAGCTGCATAGGACTCTTTTGAAGGGTTCATTCTTACTGCCATGAATGGTTTAGTGCTAAAACTCTTTCTGTGGCCATAATGGAGAGGTGACCAGCCAGACTGTGGAAGCTAACAAGTCCTTTCCCCCTCATTCCTACAAAATGGAAGGGAATATATCCCATGGGTAGGTGAAAGCTACAAATTTTTCTATGGCTCCTCTTGTTCTGGTTTGTTTCCTGCATATCACCCTGAGCTCACAAAGCAATTCACATTACAGATAGAAGTTAGGGATTCTCATAAAGTTGTTTGCATACAATACCAATAGAGAGTAACGGGAAACATATGCTGCAAGAGCTGTCCAAATACTAAGTTTTAGTGCAATCACATGTGGTCATCTGGGCATTTCCTAGGAGCTCCAGCTTCCAATTTTCTGGGCACATGGCAGAATGATAAAAGAATGCAAGCAAGCGCCTTCCATTCACTTTGGGCAAAAATCTGTCTGGAAGTCACTGATACTCTCAGAAACATAAAGAGATTCTTAGAAGGTACGAAAGCCATAAACATTAACATTCCCTGAAAACCAAAAGCTCTTTTATTTTGTATTTGAGACTTCAGAACGGTAGTTGATTTGAATTTACCTCAAACATAATCACTAAGATGGAGTCAGCAGCTACCAAAAGAATTTATGAAGTTGGTAGGCAATTTGAACATTGGTGGCATGATACAAGCAGCTTGAGAGAACTCCGGGGCTTAGAAAAATAAATCCTGTTGTTCAAGAGAAAAATTTCAAAATGGTTCTTGCTCCTGCAGCCTCACAGATTAGGTGGAAGTAAGTCAAATCTTAAATGCCCATTATTCACAGCAGCTCCATGTTTTGCTCTGCTGGAAAAGGGAGTTGTAACTTGGATTTATTTCTTGTTCTCTGCCACAGCAAATCTTAGTTCAGTGTGTGACATTCAGCTCCTGAATGGCATTCAAGGCTTTAAGAGAGACCTCTATGAACAAACTAGAACATGAAAATTGATGACAGGTCTGCTCTATCCTCCTTATCCTCCTGTGAATCTCAGCACTTGAGAGGCTTTATACAAAAGGTAAAATAAGGAAACAGTTGTTAGAAGAAACTGATTTAACTGATTGTTCCTATAAGCACCATAATTTTATCAAGATTTTTAAAACATCATAGTCCTCTGAAACAAAATGCTTTTAGTTCATCCATTAATTGCCAATAATTACCTCCTGTAAAGATTATATAAATTGAGCATGTTTGTTTTATGAATTATATTTTTTTAAGAAGTGACTGAAAGAAAAAATACTTCTCTTTTTTTAAAGTATTTTTGTTTGCATTTATGAAGAAATCAGTGTCTAAAATATAGTGCATTACAGTACAAAATATTTTGCCTTCCATTTCTAAAACCTCTTCCTGAAGACTTTTCATACCTATTCCCTGCCACCTTGATTTTAAATCAGAAAACATTAACCACTAGGGTTGTGTAAAACTGCTTTCCACCAAATTATAACCAGATACAAATTTCTAAATTGTTCAGAAACAGCAGTTACAACTTGTCTTACCAATACAACTTTCACTTTTTACTTCATATCCCGGTGGACAGATGCACCTGAATGATCCCTCCAAATTTTGGCAGGTACCAGGAGAGCACGAACCAGGCAGTGCCACACACTCATTGGTATCTTTGGGGAGTGAAGGAAATCAAGAAAGGTTTAGAATATTGTAATTGTTATGGTAACAAAACACGAAAAGACTGAAGGGCTCTGTACTAATTTTCTTTCTCTAATGCAATTAATTGCTTGAAGACCAACAACTATTCCATAAAAGCCTGTTACTTTTACTGTGTTTTCATTTAACTATCATTCTCTAGTGGTATTTAGATATCCAGACTGTGTTGCTGCCCTCTGCATGGGAGCTATTAGTTTGTTTCATACATACCAACACAATTCTTGCCATCCAGAGTAAGCTCATATCCTTCATTACACAAACATTTGAAAGAACCAATTTCATTGAAACACCATCCATTTCTGCACACCTGGCCAAAGAAGGAACTGCACTCATCAATATCTGTTAAAAAAAATTGTAAAAAAAAATCCGAATTAAACCCCAGAAGTGAGAGTTGAATTCCAATGTAGTATATACATCATATTATAAACACACTTAAGTTTCAATACATATTTCTGTAGAAAAGGTAAATTTTGCAGCAACAAGAGAACACTGAGAGCTGGTGGAAAGTAACCCTCACTCAAGTATTAAAGTGTATGCTCCAATTAAACCACATTTTTTAATAGGGTATTTTACTTTCCAGGCTTATAGCATTACCTCAGTTACAGCATCTGGAGAGATTCAATTACTGCCAAGTGACTGCATGACACCAAGTCCACCAACAGAGGAGAAAATGTTACATGGAATGTTCTGGATCTATATGCACTCAAATTTCCTCCTAAAAACCTGCCCTGCCACTCTCAGGTTTGGACTGTGTAATTTGCTTTTCCAAAGGATGATTTTCTCCTTCATAACAGTTCTGAAAATGATGTTTTAAAATGCTTATTATTTTGCAGGGTTACTTTAATAATGCAGACTTAAAGGAGTATTGCATAAGGAAAAATGCAGATGAGGAAGAATAAACAAAAAGGAGACTTGATAAGAATCATGGTGTAAGAAAATCTTGTACTTTGCAGCAGACATTCTTACTTTAATATTTTGTTTCCTGGATAAGGAGAGGATTTAAAATGCTTTTTTAAGATGTATTAGTTCTCTCCTGAAGCTGAATGGAACAATCAAGACTGCTGTGCCTTCCTTCGGTAGCAGAAGAGTGTAAAGCCTCCATTTTTTTTTTGCTTATGTGCTCTGAACAAGGGAGAGGATCTCGAGGTTTATGAGCCTGTTCCTCAGCCCAGGAAGGTTTTGGTTGCTTTATCACAAGAACCCAGGCATTAAAGTAGTCCAAACTCATCAGATATTCTGGTGCTTTAGGGAATGTGAAACAGCAACACCTTCATCAGCTCTGCATAACTCTGCTCATTTTAGGAGAGCAGATCTGGCAGGTTACAGATCAGCCATCCTGACTTTCTTACTGCTGCTGGTCTGCTTCCTCTTTCACACCCTATGCCAGAGTCAAGCAAAATGGTGAAATAAAGGAATGATTTTAAATTCATGAGGTAGCACTGGTGGTGGGACAGAACACATTGCAAGTGCTGCCTGTGGACTGTGCCTGCAGTCAAAGATGTGCTGTAAATACCAAGGAAGTCTAAAGGAGATGACAGATGCATTAAAAAGCATCAGTGAACTGAAAGGTTGCCCCAGTGGTCCAGAGATATAGGATAGTATTACATTTTCTCAAATGACTGTAATTAAAAACTACTTTTGATTTGTTTACAACAGGACAGTAAGGATTAAACTCTAGGGCTGGTAACAATAGAAGCCACTACACTCAATTAACTTTCTTCACACTCTGACATCTCTCTTGTTTAACTACACACCATCCTCCTTGGCACACCAAGCTAGCAGCAATCAAAATAAAAGCTTGGAGTACATCTCTCACCCAGACAATCATTATTACGAGTTAATTCAAATCCTGGATAACACAGGCAGTTGTATGATCCAACCGTGTTCTTGCAGGTTCCATTTCCACACGGATACTGTTCACATTCATCAACATCTGCAAGGAGAGACAAACTGCATGTGAGAACTGGTTTTCCCAGGTATTGTCTGTACATAATTACAATTGCTGTTGTTGAAAATGCAATTCACAGTTTGATTTATGATTGTAAATATATTATGTCAATATTATATCCAGAATTACAAAGACTGCTAACAAACTTTTCCAAACATCCATTTTTAAAAGGCACTGAAGTTCAATGTCTCCTGCTGTGTGTTACAGTAATTTCTGGAGTTTCATGGGGATCTAGAAGCTATTGACATTTTATCCTGATAGGTCTTCAAAATTTTGCATTGTCAAAACAGGTCACTTTCCCACATATCCTACTCAGATCATCTGACTAACGTAATTAATTTAAATATGAGAAAACTCTAGGAATATTTGAATATGTACAAAAAGAATAGGTTTTATGTATCTGTTTAAATGATCTTTTCATTTTAAAACCCCGTAGAAGTGACAATGAACTAAAAGAACAAGAAAAACATTCTTACTGTTCAATCTTATTTCTTATATCGTCTCTGTCATGTCATCATCTTCACATGAAATTAGCATAAATTTACTTTAAAAGGAGGATTCTGTTTTTTAAATGACACATGAACTCAACAGATTTAAACAATTGAAAAATGTGCCTTTTTAGCTCCAAGCTCTATCACACTGTAACACATCCTATAAAACTCTCTGTCAATTAAACCACAATGATGTATTTTTGGGGAAACATTTCTTCAGTAAAATGGAGCTATCTCTGAACACACTGTTCTGTTCTGAGCTTTTTTCTCAAACTAATTTGTTTTTTGTCCCCTCCAAGGACAACTTCTCAGACTTATTCACAAAAAAACCCAGAAGTGTATGGATCATTTTTTTAATGTCAATATAACCTACTGAAAAAATTAGACTAATTTTCTCCCACAACCCAAAGACCCCACAGCCAAACAAACCACACACAGAAGTATTTTCTCTCCCTACCCATGCACATAGTCTGATCTTGGGATGCCTTGAAGCCATTGTGACATACACATTGGTAGCTGCCCTGCATGTCCACACACAAACCATGACTGCAAACATTAGGAATTTCCAGACATTCGTTGCGATCTGTAACAAAAACACAGAACAGATGGTGCACGTTATTGACCTCCATTATTTCCTCATTTTACACAATGATGCTTTTACAATCTGTTATTATTATTAAAACCAGATTCAATGCTATCTATAAGTAAATCTGAATCATAACAAAACTTCATTTTACAGAAAGTGCTTGCCTACACACCTTGAAGTTAAAACGACCATCAGGTTTTGGCTGACACCTGAAGAATGTTCTTTAAAAATGTCACCCTCTCTTTCCTTTCAATGAGAAATGTGGCTATAAAGCAGAACAGCAGAATGCAAAAGGTAACAGAAAATAAAAGATGCTGAGAGAAATACACGCACACCATTGGTGAGGTACAAAGAGGGGAGAAAAGCCATCTCATTCCTTACCAATGCAGGCACCATTGGGTGACAGTTTAAAGCCAGCAGCACATTCACAGCGATAGCTACCAGGGCTGTTGATACAGTCAGCATTTCTCTGGCAGAGGTTGTCCCCATTGCTGCACTCGTCAATATCTGAAACACCGAGAGTTCACTCATCAGAAACCACTCCTGCCTCAGATTTACATTGTGTTGTCTGTATCTGCAAGAGGAAATTTCAGTCTTGCACAAACCACGGACAGCCTGACCTCAGACTCATGTGCTGGAATGCACACTAAAAGCAAAATCAACACAATTTCAGCCATGCCACCTTTTGGATGAAGGAGCATCCCATGAATCCAACTTACCACATATAAAAACCAATTGACAATTTTAGACAACTGCCTAAAGAAATTTTTGTATTATTAAAAAAAACTTCCTCTTTGGTTTTGAACTGAAAAAATAAGTGGTACGGTTTGCAACTTTTTAGGTTGCAAATGTCAGCACAAAATCCTCAAACAAATGACAAAACTCCTACTGATTTTATGACACACAAAACTTCATTAGATTCTATGAGTACCTCTGCCTCTAAAACTGTAGTGGGAAGGACACAAGCTGGAAAACAAATTCAGGAAACTTATCTTCGAGAATTTCTAAGAACAAGATTTAAATTTTCTCCCTAAAATAAAATAAAACTAAAGCATTTCACTGATACCTATTTAGAAGCTTGACTGAAGAAAATTATTTATTAAGTGCATGTGCACGTGTATTAAAGACAAGCACTTAGAACTGATTTATAACCTCAAGCCCTACAAAAGTTTAGATTTTGAAAATTATATTAATTAAATATTCCCTTTACGATAAGCTTAAGGAGGCTAAAGAGAAATAACATAATTTCAAATCACCTTCACAGACCAAGAGCAGGTCATTGTAGCTGAAACCAGTGGGGCACTCACAGCGGAAGCTGCCAATCTGATTGATGCAAACTCCATTGGCACAGATTCCTGGGATTTCCTTACACTCATCAATGTCTAAAAGGGAGAGAACAGCTACTTTAGGTACAGTTTATCATGTCTTTATACACTGCAAGGATTCTCATTCTCGCTGTGTTTAAAACTGAGTTGAGACGTGTTTGATCTACCAAAATAACACACAGGTTATAAATTCAAACATCTGCCCATTATGACAGAAAATGGCACATGAGGTCCAGGAAGTGATCAAAACTGAGCTATACTAAATATTGGACAAGATGTAAAACTGTTACAAATGTACTGATTAATACTCAAAATTGTGAACTAGGATGGCAGGCGACCAAAATGCCATGACAAAATTTAGAAATTAAAAAAAAAAAAACAAAAAACAAAAAACCCAACAGAAATATTTTACATAAAAACTGGTCTCAATTTATGTTACCACTGTAACTCCAAAATGAAATTTAACAACTTTAGTATATTAAATGTTTATTCTGGTTAACATTATGCAGACACAAAGACGTGCAACAAAATTTTTGGTAAAAATAAGAGTGGTGAAACTTACCAACAGCTTTTCCGGTATGGATGTCAAAAGTGAAGCCAGGAATATTCCCACATAGGTTCTTGAACTCAGCTAGAGCAGAGTAGAGAACAATGTATTTTCAGGAAATATATAAATTTCCCAAGAATTACTTGCAGTCTTCTGAGCTACTCAAGAGTTGTTTTAAGCCAAATCCATTCAGGAGACCAACTGCCTTTTCTACAATTTGTATTGAAAATTCAGACTGCCAGTAAATTAATGCAAATTCAAATAGTAATTCATGCTTTCCTCAAATCTTTGCAGACTTTGCCATATGAGTAAATGTCTGATTTGAGACAGCAGCCATTCAGTTAGGTTTTGGGTTGTTTTTTTTAATAGAACCCCTTAAGGTTTATTCCTGTTTACTAGCCTCTGTAGTGAGAATCTACAGCAGCATTTTCAAATATGAGAAATAAATATAATTTACCAGTATCTAAGCTTCTCTGACATTGCTATCTATGTTCTTTTCTGTGGAGACTGCTGCAGATTAGCTCCACTGAACTATTGAGCAGAATGGACACTGCTTTAAAAAGAGATGCCCCCAAAACCCCCACATTTTTAATGGGCTCCTTCTCTATCCTCTTTTTCCACCTAGATAATGGGAAATGCTTGGTGTGAGGCATAAAATAAACTAAGTCACAGTTTTCTAGGCAAGGTGTTTGAGTGGGTTAGCAACATACAGAGAAAAATTTCTTGCACAGATTCTATTAATTTTTGCAGATGAGATGTGAGTGGCAGAACAGTGCTCTCCAGACAAGAAGTTATTACACATTTACAGTAATTAATTTTTTCTAGGTAGAAATACAAAGAATGACAGGCCTACAATTATAAACTGTCAAAATTGTATAATATTACCAGAGGACTGTGTACCCATTTGAGGAGAAAGAAGTAATTCCAGTGTGAAGAACCAGTTTTAACAAACAGTTTGCAAACAGTAACCATGCAGCTGCTATTCAGCCCTTCTAAGCTTGTAACAACACTCAAATTATCCAGAAAAATGTATCTTTCAATATTCAGTTTCCAAACTACTGCCTAGGAAGCATTTTGAGGTGTGTGGCAGGTATTGGTACATTCAAGGGCATTAGGCCACATATGCTTAAAAAAAGTGGGTGAAATTTACAAAAACATCAGATTGACATAAAATTCAAAGGAAGCTGAATATCTGGAGATGTCCACGAGTGCTTGGCCCACTGTTGGACCTTCAGGAAACCTTTTTATCCAACAGGAGGCAGAGTATGCAGCCTGTCTTTCATGCATATCTAAACCTGAAATGCTGACAAAAAACCTGAAATGCATCAAAAAAAAAGAAAAATAAGGAGACCCTTCTGTATTCCTGCAACTAATGATCTGTAATCTAGGCCAATGGTAATTTATGTCTTTACTGGCTGTAGTATGAGTTTCTTGATCATCTACATTTTAATAGCAGCTCCTCAGCAGCTTATGATTCTGTAAAACTTAACTACCATAATAAATTTAATAACTCTTGCCTCCTCTACATCTTCATTTTTAGCAACATTAGTTGATCATTGCTCAGAATGATATTTGGCAAAATATTTCTCCCACATTTAGACATTCTTAGTAATTTCTCTAAGCCAAGGAGGATCCAGTATGTCAGAATATCAGCATTACCTCCTTTCTTCTGTCCTACTGTTTAATGGCTGCTTAATGCTTACCCAGGTCATTCTTGCACCACAGACATGCCTACCACAGTGCCCTACCATCCAGCAATTTTCTGCTCTTTCAGAGATATATCTTTAATACAAGTTACTCAAATAATTTAATACACTATTATACTTTATATACTACTATATGCAAGATTTGAGAGCTAGTAACTAATTCTTTTCTGCAAGGACATTTATGCCATTTACTGCTGTCAGTAAACCTGCCAGTAAATACATCAAACAAAAACAGAGCCTGGTGCTCACTACCCTGTCTTGGTGGGCAGTGATCTCCTACTCCCATGATAAAATGAATCAGGTGTGGGAGGATGAAGAAGAGTCTCCAAGGACTGAAGGCCTTCTTTCATTCTATGTTAATGTTTCATGCATTTCACTGAATTCAGTTTTTCACAATTTTTTTTTCAGTTTTCACTGTGTCAAAAAAGAGCATATTAATTAGATAAGGATTGTATGATAATGCATTTTCACACAGTGCCAAAATATCCACACAAAAACATGCCAGAGATTTGCCTTCTGGAAGCTTGGCTCTGCCTGAGTGACTTTAAAAATATTTCAAAACCCCATTTACTTATCATGATACTATTTCTCAGGACAAAAAGATCTGTCACATAACAGGAAAAAAAAGGGGAATCAGCCACTCCTGGAATTATCAAGCCATGGAAGAATTCTGCAAATTCTTGGTTACCTCTTAGCAGTGAAGCAGCTTTCTACATTTCTTTGGGTAAAAAAACAACCAAATAAATACTATTATTTCTGATTAAAGTCTGTATACTAATTGTTGTGATCTGTTCAACAGTGTAGAACCAAACAAAACAGTCTTTACTACTTAAAGTCAGCAAACAGTGACTGACTGCTAAGCATAAATACAGAAGAAGGAAGAAAGAGCTCTGGTCACCAAGTTAAAAAAATGCAAATGTATTGGCATGTGAAGTTCACTTACAATCCTCATCACAGCAGAATAATGCTCTTAATGAGCCTCTGGGCTCAGTCTGGTGATGTAGTTTAGGTCAGTGTCTCCCTATCCCTGTCTGTGATGTGTAGCCCCCAACCAGATTGCAAAACCACTGATTACTTAAGCTGAGAATTTAAGTGCAGCTATTCAACCTTTTACACTTGGAAGTTGTGTTGGATCCCTCACACAATCCCCTTTTCATGGTGAAAAAGCTCCAACCATGCCTGTAAACACAGTGAAGTCATTTAGAAGAGCTAGCAAGGCAATACTGAAATATTTCAGGAAATATTTAAACCCCTTAACTTCTTGGACAATAGCAAGAAATTTTGGTTTTAACAAACCTTTAAAAGTAGCAGAAGTTTTTGAGAGTTTCAGTGTCACTAATTTAAAAGGAAAATTCTTTCTTCTATCCAAGAACATTAATTGTATGAATCCCTGCTAGCAGTTTGCTGTATTTTTCTCATCATGTTGTCACCATGATGACAATTTTATGACATTTAGATAAATGACTATGGGAAAGAATTTCATGAGCTCTCTGTGGTAGCAAACATGTATTTCCTCTCTCAACCTTATTTCTATCTCCCATTTCTGACTGCTGGGAGCATTCATTCATCCTCCTATTTGAGAAGGAAAATGAGAAGGAACAGGCTGTTTTCTATTCCTTTCAGTCCCATTTTCCTCCTATTTACCATGAGGTAAAAATCTTTCTTATATTACCTGTTGTTTACCTCAGATCACCAGGATAAACAACCTGGAATAGAAGTAATACATTCTTTACACTAAAATCAAAAATTATTTTAAAATCACAGCACCAAAGGCATAGGTCTAGTGACACAAAACCAGTAAACCTGGGGCAAATGAATTAAACAATAAATTGTGTTTGTAAAGAACACCTGAGATTTTCATTTTATCTGGGCATCTTTACTCTTTTTTTTTCAAATGTAAGGAATCTTTCAATGAATATCAGGTTTCCTTCCAAGCTGGTGATTCTTTCACCAGTGATTTTTCTGTTTTGAGCTTTCAAGAGTGCTTTATTCCAGGAAATTAATTCCATAAAGACTGACTGAAAAATGAACTGTCCTTTATTATTTTCACCTCCATTTACAAAAGATAATTTTTTACTTCCCATTGCAATGCCCTACTTACTGGGCTTTTTCAAGTTCAGTCACCTTCAATAGAGGAAATGCAGATCATGCTCAGATGTGAGACAGAACCGAAAAACCTAGAAAGGCTTCCTGTACTCAGTAATGAAATCCAATCTTGATGTTCTGACAGACTAAGACTACCAGGATAAATGTGTCTCCAACTATCAAGAACTAAATCACACTCTCCTAAATTAATTAACCTGAAAGACAAACTAGACTGGTCAGCCAGTATCTTCAACACTAGTACTATTGCTCAGTCAAACTTCTTTTGGGATGAAATGTGTTGTGGTTTAACACGGAAGGGGTTTTCTTGCAAAAAAGTCCTTCTGGTTCTGATCAAAACCAATCAATTGTCTGGCTTGATTTTTGCAAGTTTTAAGCCACGTAGGAGTTTGACACGCCTCTGCAAATCACATTTTAAGACAGACAGAGCGCAGGAAAGCTCTCTCTGGACTTGTGGCCATCAAAGACCCAACTTGGGCCCCTGAGCCCTGCGGCCCCAGGGCCGGGCCCTCCTGGGCCCGGCCCGGGAGGCAGCCCTCCTTGGCCCTGTTCTGTCTGGGCCCCCCAGCCCTGCCCCATGCAGGTAGAGCTGGGCTGGCAGCGGCCCCCCCTTCACCGCCACGGCAGAGCTCAGTTCCGGCTGCCCGGCACAGATCGTGGGGCCGAGAGAGAGAAGAGAAGTTCCAGCCATGGCTGGGTGAGATTAACCCTGTTAGTGCTGTTAAGATTTCTTCAAAACAGATGGGCCTGAAAATGCTGATCCTCTCCCAGAGAGAAAGGTGGAAGGACATGAAGAGACACCCTAAGGTGTAAGTCAGCAAAGATGGAAGGGCTGAAACCCTGAGAGAAAAGAAAGAGGAGATGCTTCAAACCTGGAAGCTGAAATTCTGTTGCAGGAACCCTTTGGGGATGAACTGGACTATTGGAGTCCCTGCTGTAATTTCATAGAGCATCGGAGGGGGTACAGCAATTGGGAGCTAAGGTGCCTCTGCATTTTTCTTATTTATTCTTTTGGCTCCAGAGTGTTTGGACTCAGTTTTACCTTCACCTGGAGGGGTGTGCAGTACACCTGAGGTTGATTCTGCCTAGTAGGTGGGGAGGGGTCCCACCATCTGATATGAACTGACACTTGGAATTTTTGGCTGCCTAGTGGGTGGGGGGCATGGTCCCACCCTTTGATGTGGACTGATCCACTGATTGAGCCGACCGTACAAAGGAACCAGGAGGGGTCAGTGCGAAGATGACCCCAGTTCCTAGAGATGAAGATTGCTCCTAGAGATGAGTAAAGAAGACCTTGTTTCTGAATGGCTCAGCCTTAAATTGACACCCCATGTTAGCTCAAATTGAAACCCTCGAAAAGCAGCTGTGGGGGAAGTGCTGATTCGAGGTTAGGGACTTTCTCACTGCAAGCAGAAAACCTCCCAGGCAGTTGTTTTGCTGTGATATTGAACCCATAAGAGAGTTGTCTCTAGTGGGAATGTCTCCATAAGGCCAGCAAGAAAGACTCAGAGACTCCTATCTCTTGATGTGAACTGAAAAGATTATAAAGGTGGTAAACTGACTGAAATCTCAAGGGTTGTTTGTACATTATCAGCATGGAAAAAGTGAGGGGAGGAAAAGTGTTCTAAGGGTTTAGTCTGGTTCTAACTTTAGTTTCCTTCTTTTAGGTCTGCTAATAAACTTCTTAGAGTCTTTTAAGTTTGTGCCTGCTTTGTTTTCTCCTAATTCTTATGTCACAGAGGTAAAATAAGTAAGTAAGAGATGATCTGAACAAAACCACTACAAAATGTTAACTTCAGTTAATAGATTAAAGCAGCAGATTAGCAAAGGAAGCAACAAAATGGGGTGACCACAGAAGGCTTTACCCATTCCTGGAGCTGGACACGGCTCACAAGGTTTGTTCCAGGCTTTCCCAATATTGTATGTGCAGCAGCACATCCTTTTGGTCACATTGAAGGGCAGTTCATTCTCACAGGAGGTTCCATTATAGCTTCTGTAGCAAAAGCTTTTCCTCATGTCTGGATGTGAGAAAAGAACTACTTAGGAAGTAACCAACACTGCCAACATTATGACAATTATGATGTTATGTAAATACCAGCCCCCCTACCAAACCTGACAATTCGTTAACTCTGTTTTCTGAATGCAACATAAACATAGTCATTAAAAAATAATTTAAGGATTGATTGCAGTCTTTGTTTTAGACTTCTGTGACATATTTTCTGTTTTCTCATTTAAAGACACAAGGGGGAAAAAGCCAAATTCCTTAAAAATCATAAACACATTGTAGATACTCATGAAAGCCATTTGTATGGTAAGCCCCACCATTTGGAAAGCACCAGTGAAAAACAGTGAGCCCTGTTAGGGAGTAAGAGCCCTTGAATGCTGCATGCCAATCACTGAGCTCTCTTTCCTGACAAAATGACACAACTGGGAGTTAAAATAGTCAAAATAAATACAAAGCACAGGGTCTGGGGCTCAAACAGTCTGATACTCATGCATTTGTAGCGAAGATGAAATCTTGCATACCCATGCAGTTGTGTCCTCCATTCACCTGCATATATTCAGGTGGGCAAATGCAGGTGTAGTTCCCCAAGGTGTTGTAGCAGGTGCCAGGACCACAGACACCAGGGTGAGCAACACACTCATCAATATCTAGCAAACAAGAAAAAACACAACAATTAACAAGGGAGAAGAGGTCCATGTCTAAGCAAATGTTTTGGGGAAATACAACCATAAACCAGCTAAGACAAAAATGCTTCATTTGAAGACTAACTTGGAAAAAACATTTGAAGACTAACAACAAAATACAGCTTTTAACTTCTAAGTCTAGCCTTAGTTCTCTTAACTGCAAGATAATACACAGCAAATAAACTCAAAGTTCTTGAACTTGCCACTGAAATAGGAGCAATTCAACTTCACAAAAGATATTCACACCTTCTTCTCACAGCAGGGTTAGTCAGTTTTTTGGTTTTGGGTCCATTTACCATTTTGGTTCTAACAGTTGTGAAAAATCTCAAACACAAAAGGAAAACCAAGATGAAATTTACTTCACACTGAGTAAATTAAACTGCTACTCTCACACTCAGCATGCAGGGAGCATAGTAAAACTTGTAGGGGATACAAGGTGTTGAAGACAGAAATTATTAATAACCCCTTAGTTAACTGAATACACATGGCTGAGGTCTAACATAGAAATAAACATTATTTATATCCAAGTGTTGCATTTCAAGCTTTGTGCTAATCCTATCACTTGTACCAGAGAAAATGATTTTAGGGAAAACACTAGGTAAGGATGGGCCGTACCATACCCACTTATGGATTTAAGGCTAAAAATTAGTGTTTTTCATAATAACTGCACTGTAACAGAGAAGGAGGCTTCAAGGGACTCAACCTTCACAGATTCTTGTCTCTTCACTGAGGTAGTAGCCTTTTGGGCATTCACACTGGAAGCTGCCGAAAGTATTGATGCAATTTCCACCTTGGCAGAGACCTGGCAGCTCCTGACATTCATCAATGTCTGAAAAGAGAGAAAAGGAAATCAAAAAAAAAACAACTCACCATATTTTTATTCCAGAATGAAAAGAAAGAAGAGAATTTAAGCACTAAACTGAAATTTTGCCAGCTAGTAGTTTTGAACTGTCATGTGTAGTTTTTGGGGGTTTTTTCCTTCTAAATTGCTCTCCAGGAACGTGTGGATAAGATGCTCATTCTCTTCCATTCAAACAGCCCTTAAGGAGCAGTTTCATCTTGTTAAGCTCATGTTCCATTGCTGTTTACAGGAATTTGGCATCTAATTCCTCACCTCTGCTCATTTATTGGATCCAGAGCTGCTTTGTCTGATGAGTATTTTCTGACACATCTTCTGCTGATGAGCTATAATTTTCATAAATGGCTTGTCCTTCAGGGCCCAATTTTGAAATCCAGTAAAAGTAAGGAAGCCCACAAAAGGAATGCACCACATTATTCTCCTACTGAAATGGTGTTGGACTTCTTCAATATTCTTTTACTGTGTGCCTTTTCATGTTGTTTTCCAACCCACATTAACAGGGGTTTCTGCTTTGCACTAACTATAATGATTTCCAAGAAATGCAGTTGCTCTTCAAATTATTTTCTTTTTTTATTATTACTATTACCAGTCACCGCAGTCATTTTTGAGAAACTCACCTTCTAAAATAATAGTGATGGGATTTGGTCTGAATCCTTCTCCTCCTGGACAGAGAGTGTTGTATTCACCTAAAGTAAAGTATAACAAGAGACACAATATCAGTCTCATAAAAATAAAATTATGACAACGGAATCATAAAATGTCACTTGTGTTTTAAATAAGTGTTCTTCCCTACAGTCATTTGGCATCTACTTTTTAAACCTATTTACACTAAATAAATCAACTGCATTAGATTAACAGAAAAACAGTGTAAGATTAGGAGTTCTGCTTTCTTTTATTACCATCATCTAAGATACTCTGAAGGCAGGAACAATATTGATTTTTCCATACTGTGTCTTTACAGAGGCCTATATTTTCTGTTTTGATTAGCTCTTTAATATGTCAGTGTGCCACTGATAAAGATGTTAAACTTGGAATTTCCTACTATTATGAAGGTGTAAAAAACAACATACTTGATATTTGTGTGGCATTATTCATTGAAGAACTTCAAAGCTCTACAAGCTGGTAAACTATCATTAAGTAACAGTTTTGAAAGTATGCAAGAGTGACTTAGACACAAATACACAACAATTATCAGTGCTCTTCTTTGGAGAATAACAAATACACAACAGTTATCAGTGCTCTTCTTTGGAGAGTAACAAAGCCCTCCAAATTGAAGCTATGATTTGAGTTCTAAGCATAATTAATTTATTTCCCTACCAGCCTGGAGCTGCTGAGCAAAAATGCCCAGCAGATGTATGCATTCTATTCCATTTTCATCTGCAAATTTCTTGATTCTTTCTTTTTTTTTTTTTTTTTAATAGGATAACAGTAAGAGCAAAATAAAACATCCAAAACTACCTAAAGTATCACCTGGTGCAGTGGCAAGTGCCTTCTAAAGTTAGCACCGATTTATTACTGTGACAACCAAGTCTAGAAGAAGGTCAGGTCTGTGATGCTCAGCTCCACACCTCTGCACCTCTGTCCCTCTGACAGTGGCAGGGAAATTGTCTTGCATGACAAATGTACAACAACACAGCAAAAGACTATAAATACTTTTTCCATCCCTTCTAAAGTAAGACAGCACCACAAGAACATTTCCTTACTGCTGTTTACAGGGGGACAGGTCTCACAGGGGTTCCCCCAGGCCTTTCCCAAGGAGCAGCAGCACGAGGAACGACTGACTCCAACCCCAATCTCAGTGTTGCAAGACAGGCCCCCGTCCCCTCTTGGTCCATACTTCAGGTAGCAACTGCCCACACGGTTATCTGTGCAAAAAGCACACGTGATTACAGCTGCACACAATGACCCAGGCAAAGAACAGCAGGCATTCATCTGTAATTCCTTACCTAGAAGGAGGAATTCAGTAACATTGAAGTCACTGGCACTTCAAGAACATTAATAGTTATTGATGTCGAGAGAGACAACACTAAAAAAACTATGTAACAGGATATGCAGCATTGTGGAATTATTATTTTTCTATCCTTATTTGCATAAAAGCAGTGATTTCTAAAGTGATACTTGAGGAAGGTTTTACTTACCCACACAACCCACTCCAGTAGGATTCAGCTGGAAGTCTGGGGGACAATTGCACTCGTATCTTCCAGGAGTGTTTACACAAAGACCATTAACACAATTAATGGGATCGGCACATTCATCAATATCTAAAATAGGGAAGCTACATTCATAAATCTGCTCACTGGAAAAAAATAATAATTTTACTTTCTAAGACAACAGAGCAAGAAAATTTCAAATGCAAGTGAATTTTAGTTGAAACTGAAGTTTTACAAATAATTCACCAAAGAGCTAAAAATAAAGTTTGTCCATCTGCATATGTAAGAAGCCACCCTTTATTCTGACACATTTCTGAAAAGCAGTGATTTACCTGTGCAGTTTCCCCCAGTTCGATCTAGCTCATAGCCATCATCACAGATACAACGAAACATTCCTGGCAGATTATTGCAGGTGCCAAACACACAAATATTCTGGAAGGAGCATTCATCGGTGTCTGAAGAAATATATTAAGAACAGAAAGTTACACAGCATTTCTACATTATTATTAATGTTTTTATTATTGTTGTTGTTATTGTCATTATGTGCCATACCACTAAAAGCAAAAGGAGACACATGCAAAATATTTTAAAAGCTAACATTTTTGAGGTCATGTAGAATACTAATCAGAATTTTTATTTGTGAATTTGTATTTGTAAGGAAAGTGTAATAAGAAGGAGAGGGTGTAGGTATCAACAGTCACTGACATCTCCTTGGAGGAAGAATACAGGAAAAATAGGAATACAGGAAGTAGGAATTATCTGTGATTTTCTCAAGCCCAAAAATAATTCTGTAGTAATTACAGACAGATGAGCTAAAATGACTACATGCTCATCTAAATTGAAGATGGAATCAAGTTGAAAGACACTGACAGAAACTTGGATGATTTTGTCAGCTACAGTGTAGAAAAGAGGTGAACACTGACAGCACAGACTGCAAAGCTATGGTTTTAGGCACAAACTGTAAAAAACTTCTAAGCTGAAGGTAAGTAGGATAAGAGTGGAAAAAATCCCTTCATGTACTGTCAGACAGCAAAATTGTTTAAGTTGCCAGAATAAAGCAGCTGTGGAAAAGGCAAATGCAATTCTGGCACGTACTAGTAAATTATTTTTAGCAGAGACAGGAAAGTGGAAAGCATTAATACCATTTTACAAAGCACAGCCAAACCTTAACTCGAAATTCTGAGTAAAGTGCTCTACTGATGAACTAATTTTGCACAAGATGTGCAAAAGGGTATTAAAATTATTACAGCAATAAAATACCTACTTTTAACCTGGCTGAATTGCCTCAACCAGAGGTTGAGAGCATATGAGAAAGGTTAACTTCTGAGGGCAATTTGAGAGACACATTTTTAGGGAAAACAAATGACTAATAAATCCAAAAGTCTTGAGTCAATTTGATCTGGAAATTAAAACTTATAAATACCCTGGAGTACAGCCATGGAATGACCTCCAAATCAGGTCATTGAGAAGCTGATGTACTGACATCTCCATGGACTTCTGAAGAAAGTGGATTAACAATTTGTATTAGAATTATTGCACCAAATCAAGACTTTGAATTTTGCCCTTTGATTGTAGAAATCAGATAAGGACTCTCCCTGTCATAGGACAAATTAATAAATCAACTTCAAAATGAAAGAAAGAAAGGATAACTTATTTTAAGTATTCAGCACCCAAATATTCTAGTTTTCCAACAGCACTGTTTAATCAATGGAATTCTTTCAGATCTCTGCTGAAATGACAGTAATATACCAAGCATTTCTCCAAAACCTTCAACTGTTGGTAACATATTCAGTCAAAAATTAGAATTACATTGTTTTTCAGAACATTGGTTGGCTGGAATAGATTGGACCTATCAGGGCTTTTTTTTTGAGATCATTGGCATCACTGTAATATGACTGGGCTGCAACAAGAAATTCAGTAAAGATGACTGACAGCAGCTGGAAATGATTAACAAATCTGACTACACAGTGGCACAGGTAATTCATCAGAAGCACCTGAATTATTTTGGACTCTGATGTATGAACATGTATGAACATGTACACCTGAATGTTAGAACATGCCACGCTCTGGACTGAATATTACAGATTACATTTTGAAACTTGTTTTTCATCTCTCACCAAGAATTTTAATTTCCTAAGATGTTGCATGGTTTCCACCATTAAATATGACATAAGTTTAAAAGTTTTGGAGCATCAGCTAAAATGTTTTTATCTACTGTACAGTCATATTAAGCAATAAAAACAAAAAGTATAAGAACACAAGAGGGAACAGAAGCTGAACTGGACTAGAAAAATAACATAGGATTTTCCACACACCATCCAACAGTGAAAAAAAGGAATTAAAAAAAAAAATACAAAGTTGTTGAGGCAAACCTCAACTCTGGGATTTATGGATGAAGGCCAGGAAAACTTCATAAAAAGATGAAAGCAACCTTCAACATAATTCACATTGAAAAAATTTCTAATACATGAAACGTGGTGATTTCTCTTCTTCCAGCTTGAGGTCCTGTTCCTTGTTCTTTGCCTCAGAGCAGCCAACCTTAACTCAGAGAACAAAACTGAGGCAGCAGCAGCTCACCTTGGCAGGACTTGCTGTCAGAGGCAGGAGTGAACCCCATCTCACACTCACAACGAAAGGCACCGGGGGAATTCAGGCACTGCCCATTTTCACACAGGTTGACATTCTCTGCACACTCATCAACATCTGTGGAAGACAGGAAAACCTCTCTGAAACTACAGGGCTCACCAGCAAAAGCATATAAAGATATCACAATGTTCAAAGAAATAGTGCTGCTGAGCACTGAAGTTATAAAACAAACATACACTGAAGTAAACTGAAAGAACGGAGAAAACCAAACATATTTTCCAAAATTTGTCTTTTCACCCTGCCACAATTCCTTACTCCTTGTTTTTCATTAACAGAGGATTTTTTTTAATAATGCAAGCTTTTAAGATTCAGTACTACTAACGTTGACAAATAAGTTAAATACCTTGCTTAAAAGGTCAAAACTTTGCCTCCTGGTATATATTGCTATGCTATTTTGACATAAAAAACATTCAAAAGGCAAATTTTCCTAAGTGAATCATACATAGAAAATAATTAACATATTCATTTTAGAAAATATTCTTTGAGGATGATGAAAATTACAAGTACTGTTTTCACAGTAGGAATTCTTCTAATGTGCTCCAAAAGAGCTATAAAGAAAGAGAATGAAAAAGGAGATCATAAGAAATCATAATTTTGTCAGGTATGCTTATGACTGTCCAAAAAATTTTTTATACACTTTCTTCATTTTATTAGTCCACACTCAGCATTACATCTGATTTTTAAAAAACACAGAAGTTCAGTATAGGGATAAAACTTTGTACTCATGAACCAAAAACTTGAAATAAAAAACCAAGTCATATTTGAAGGTCCTTATTGTCAAATAAAAACCTTTACACTGCTAATAAAGAAACCCTCTAAGATGGAAATTAATATTTATTTATAATTAGCCAGCTAGCCAATTATGAATGCTTTCACAGTAATTTTCTAGTATTTTACTATCATTAGGATGCATTCCTTCAAACTTTAAATATGCTGACTAAATACAGCAGAAAAGTCAACAACAGAGAAAATTTTGCATCTCCACTCTGTAGGTGATAAAGACTAGAGCAGCCCAAGACATAGTAACTAATATTTAACATTAAATCTTTACACTTTATGTAATACATGTCAGTTTATGTCAAGTCACTCACTGTGTGAATAACAGTGTCTATTCTTAAGAGTGAGCACTTACCTACAAATTTAAACACAGAGATCACAGCAGTGGTTTTTAACTGCAGGTTTGTTTTTGTTTTTAAGAAGTCCTGTGTTAATGATCACATCCTGTTCTGCTAATGGACTGAGGGGAAAATAGATGATGCCAGAGAGAGGAAGTGTAACAGAGCTGGTGTTTAGTATTCTTGATTAGAGGGGCTGCTTCAAGCAGGACATGCATGCTCAAAATAATTGCCATGAAGATGATGAGGAGGAAGGAGCAGCAGACAGGAATTTCACTCAGCAAGTGGACCCTGAGGGTCCAACTGGAACACAAATCAGAAGAACAATCAAGTTCCTTTGTCAGCATTTCTTATGTAGACAGGAAGAATCTTGATCTTAAATGACACTTTCCACATCTATAGTTGCGCACTTTGGGCATAGGTCTAATTCACAGAGGTTCTGTATAAGAGAAAAACAACCTGGGACAAAGTCAGGTTTCACAAAACTCCTTACCAAAGCAGGTGAAGCCATCTCCAGTGAATCCCTCTGCACAGGCACAGTGGTAGGAGCCTGGGCTGTTCACACACTGAGCGTTGGTGCTGCACCGCTGGGTCCCGTTAGAGCACTCATTCAGATCTGCACATCGGGGTCAGAAAGTGCAGGCAGCAGCACAGCAATTAGCACACCTGCCCAGCAATTAACTGCCAAGCTAACCAGCACAACTGCAAACATGGTTTATGTCTCCATAAATACACAAACTTATTATTAGATGATACAGGGTTAATCTATAGTGACTCCATTTTAATATTTCTCCCTTTGAATTAAAATGTGTGGGACTGGGCACAATATTTCTGAGCAACAGATGGAATTCAGCCAACTCCTTACTTGGATGTTAATATCCTGTTAAAGAGCTTGAATTCAAACATAGTTACCATAAAATCTGAACCAAAGAAACCTAGTGAAAAAATCTGCCACTTATTTAGAAAGTCTCCTCTAGCAGTAGAATACAGTGAAAACAGTGCAACTGCATGAGGGTTGAATGTCAATGTGGGTGAAAAGAAAAAGAAAAATAAAAAAGAAAAAAGGAAAAAAGGAAGAAGAAACAAGGAATCTCATATGACAGTGATTTTCTTTAGCACATTACATCAATAAAGCCTAATTGTTAAATGAAGCGCCTCTTCCACAGATCCAAAAATGTTCTGAAAACAAAAAGCAAGTATTACAATCTTTCACTCACCAAACTAGAGCATGAAGGGAAGGGGGGACATATGCAACTCTAGCACCCCAGCAAAAGCAGTTACATGTTTCCCACTCCTCCAGTTCAATCTGGTTTATATCAGGGTCTATAAACTAGATATACTACAGGACATCTACTAAAAATGTTTGAAATTATGGAAATACCTTACTGGCAGTAAATCATAAAAAAAAATCCATTTAATTATTTTTTATTTTGCACATTCTAGTAGCAGTTGTATTTCAATTTTGTAAAATACATCGTTAATTCATTAAATGTTATACAATCAAGTTTCTGAGATAGAAAAAAGATTTTTTTCTTTGAAAACCAAATCTGTGGAACATAAGAATCTTTCATGCCCATCTAAGCACAGAATACACCAGACAAAAGAATCATTCTTTGCTTCTAATGGACTAATCACACAGTTACATTACATGGTTTCAGAAAAGAAAAAGGTGGGAGGGGAGAGAGAAAAAAGCTTTATTTTCCATATACTTACCAACACACTTAATGCCATTTCCAGCCCAACCTTCTCTGCAACTGCATTTAAAACTTCCTGGCACATTGACACACGAGGCATGCATGTCACAGTTGTGAGCTCCAGTTTCACATTCATTTATATCTGCAAGCATAAAACAAACTATCAGTATTTACATCAGAATATTAAAAATTCTGTTCCTTTCACATATTTCCACTGTGAAGGTTTGCAGTCCTTTAAAAAACTAATGTTTTATTCTGTTTCACAGAGTAATTCAAGCAAGCTATTTGGTATTCTGTATTAGTAAAAAGGAGTGACAATTGCATTTTATTTTTGCTCTTTGTTTGTAAATATGACAATCAGTCTGCTTTCCTGTGAGTGCTTTTCAGCTTGAAATAAACTAATTTTTCCAGAAATATGAGATATGCTGATCTTTTTATGTCTAAAACTGGGATGAGGCCTTTGGGTGCACAGGCACCTACTAGTTACGAAAAAAGAATGTATGCCCACAATTGTAGTAGTTATAGAACAAACTCCTAAACACCAAATTGTAGGAGAAATTCTGTCAATGTTCCCACAAGACTGATTTTGGATGAGGCTGGGTTCTTGAGAGCAGTGAACCCACCTTGCAGAAGACAAAGTACTGCTTAAGTATCACAGGAACTTGTTGAGTGACTATGAGTGACTACAGATCTTTAAAAATTGTTGGCACAGGTTGAAGGTTTTTTTGATTATTTTTTTCCCCTCTTGTTCTTTCCTTAAGACCACATGGTCATTTCCTGCAGCTTGAGTGGAGAGGTGAGTTCATCCTACAGGTACACGACAAATGAGCACTGATAAAACACTTCCAACACAACTGCAGCCTTGCCATCCCAAGACATGTTCTGTACCATGGGTGTTCACCCAACCTGTTCTGATAAAATCTTTAAAATTAGTTATGTAAGGGCCTCCAGCATTGATACTGATGAAGGAACACTCCATTCAGAAGTCTGGCACATGCTAGCAGATGTGAAACACATATATATACACAGATATCAATCTCTCTCTTGCGTGTGAACATTTGTGCATTTATTTTGCCAGGAAGCCAACCAACATACGTAACACATTCACTGAAATCTGCTTTACCTGTGCACCCTGTGGTTCCTTTCTTGACTGAATACCCGACTTGACAGTGACAAATGAAGGAGCCTTTGGTGTTTTCACACTCCCCAAACATGCAGATGTTGGAATTCAAATCACATTCATTCACATCTATAGGTGAATATAAATTAATTATTAGTTGGACATTACTGTCATTTTGGAACACTTTATTTCAGGTAAAAATACCTACTACATGAGGCATTTATTTTTCTTAATGATAATATATTTCAGCTGTTCCACTCTGCAAAGTCCCTAAAACAAGTAAGAATAAATGTATTCCAAATACCACTGTTTTGTGGCAAAACAAATACCAGTTGTTTTCACATTTTTTTGAATGCTGTTTTAGGGACTGTGAAGTAAATTCTTTCTTGCAAGAATCACTTAAAATAATTTCCTTACAATGTATTTTTGATCACAATGATTTTCATCCAAAGAATAATTTTTGAAGTGCCCCTTTCTGGACCCCCCAACTAATCCACTCTCAATACATGTGTTCCATTATAGTAAAATCACCCCAATTATTTTTTTAACTGTGTGATCTGGTTCATTGTTAAGGACTTACCAGAAGGCATATGGGTTATTTCTTTTTATAACATACATAATTTCAATACCCACTTTCAAGGACTCAGCAGAAAGAACATCTTGAAACACAAGCTGCAGGACTTTTAGACTTGCACCAAATCTGGTGCACATGGCTACTCACCAACACAAGTCTTCATGTCTATAGAAACCATAAATCCATCATAACAGAGACAACGATATTCCCCCGGGACATTGGTACACTGCCCACCATCACAGATATCTGGACTGTTTTCACATTCATCAATATCTGAGGGGAAAAATTAAAATAATTCTGTCGCTCTGGCATGGATGAGCTAGCACACCACATTGATTTTGGCTGAAAGATAGAATGCTGGAGCTTTTAAGGTATAAAAACCCACCTGCACATGTCCTGACATCTGGCATCAGAGCATAGCCATCACTGCAGCTGCACTCATAGCTGCCTTCTGAGTTAGTGCAGTGGGTGTCACAGCCTCCATTCATTATCATACACTCATCAATATCTGGGGAAGCAACATTGGTAGCAGTAAGTCTACTTTTATAAGAAATAAACAATATTGTCTTTACATTTTACATGAAACAGTTTATCAGTGGTTCCATTTTGAATTTTTATTCTCATTCTAGTGTCTCTAATTCACATTTTGTTAATTTTTCCCTCTTTCAAGTGCTTGTTCATCTGTGGGAGCAAGTGGCTACATTAAATGCTGATTTTCTTCCTGTGTATTTCTAGGGGTGTGAAAAAAACCACAAAAAACAAAGTTAGGCAAGGCAAGGCAAGAAAACCTTGAGAAACTCCAAGCTTGAAATGTAGCACAAATTAATATTTTTATAAAAAAGGAACCAAAACAAGCAAATAAGAAACCCTCTCAGTACTGCTGTTCTCCTTTACAAAGGGATATGCTGGCAACTACATAATTCAGTATTATTGTAGTAAAGGATTTAAGAGATGCATATAAGGAGAAAAAGTTAAAGAGAAACCATCAATGCATGGGGCTTTTCTTGCTTGATTAAGAAATGTAGCAGTGTTTTCTGGTTGTTAGCTCAAGCCTCTGATTTTAATGGAGTAGTACAGTAAGAAAAATTCCTCCCAAAGTATTCTGCAGAGTTCAGTACAGCAACCATCTTTTTCTACCTTCTTCATATTTCTGAGTCCACAAAAGCTCATGATAACCCTCACAGCAGATGAGAAGACAGCCCTGATTATTTTCAAAAGGAAGGTATGAATAAAAAACAAGGACAGATGGAACAATGCAGCTGAAGCACAAAGTTACATGCACAGGGGCACAACACTTGCCTGTGCATCCTTGCCTGTCAGGAGTGGGCTGGTACCCAGAGTCACAGAAGCACTGATAGGTCCCAACCATGTTCACACACTTGCCATTTCTGCAGAGACTGTCACTCAACGAGCACTCATTTACATCTGGGGAAGAAACATTCATGTCAGTTGCAAGTGAGAATATTTAACAGCTCTGATAGCCCAAATTCCAAGGAGAGGGAGAGGTAATACCACAAATTGGTGGCTTTCGGGTTTATTCAATTTCTTTCTTGCTCTTGGCATGTTCCAGTTCAAGGAATGAAGTTCTGCACCGCACGTTTAAGCCACTGTCCAAAGATTGATCTTCCCTGATTCATATCTGTGAGCATTACTTACAGAGTCTGCTGTGGGCATTAATTACCAAATCTGCTATTTTCCATCAAGAGAAAAAGCCAAAGAGATAATAAGCTTCTTTTTTGGCTTTTTTTTTTGCTTTTTTTTCCTCCTTTTTTTTCATCATTTTGGTGACTTATGTGCTAAAAGGAGAGATGCATTTCAATCACTTTTTGTGAGTGATTAAAGCTGCTCCTATGAAGTGTACATTTAAGATGTTAAATAATCCCTAGGAGGCCTGCTAAAACATTCCTCTTTGGAATCAACAGCATTACTAGCATTTTACAGGATTCCAGATTTTTGATTTGAAAATACTCACATAAAGGAGGAACATTTATTTGCTTAAGAGATTCCTGGGACCCACTCTTGCCAGGGACTGGAAGTTTTCACAGCAGAAATAACCATTCTCCAAGCAGAAGATAACTGTCCCGAACTGGAACTCACCTAAGCATTCCTCCTGTGATGGTGACAGCTCGTGCCCCAGGGGACAGTCACACTGGAAACTCCCCTCAGTGTTCACACAGGTGCCACCTCTGCACAGCAGAGGGTTGCGCTCACACTCGTCTATATCTGCGAAGAAACCGTGACGTGCAAGTATAAAATCATTAATAAGGGGCAACGAAATAAAAAGCAATTCCCAGTGTGCACAAGTGACAAAACAAAAGGATTGTTTCATGGCGTTACTCCTTTCCTCATGCTGCACAATAGGGAAAGCAAAAGGCTAGATATCGTTATGAACTATAAAGATGGGTATTTTTTCTCTCAAGAAAACCAGAAATTTATTATTTTATAATTAGATATTGAGTGAGACACAAGACACAAGCAAAGGCAGCAACTGTTTGGATGTCGCCCTTTATAAAGATGCATACATGTTATCTTTTTTTTAATGTTTCTTAATGCAACCAGTCACCTATTTATGTATGCATTGAAATTGTTCTCTATGGATGCAGTTATGGGCATGTTTGTGTGTCAATTTTTACCTAAGTGGTTCCTCAGTTTGGCAACCCAAACTGAGTATGCCATGGTGTGGCTGTGAAACACTACTGTCACAGCTTAAAAAGGCAAGCTGAATATCTGACTCACAAACCTGATAAAACTAGCTAATACTGCTGGTGAGGATGGAGAAAAATGTGACCAAAAGATATTCAAGGTGGAGGATGCACTCGCACTTCTGGACTCCCAGGAAAGTCTAGAAGTATCACGATTTGCAGGAAAACAAGGTGACAGGAGTCTAAGTCAATATTTTTTTAGGTGGCTAGTAACTTTTGGTGTCTCCAGATCTATTCTTACAACTTTGAACAGGTTAAAGAGATGTCATTTTTTTTCAGGAAATGCTGTGAGAATTTCTTGAGCCCTAGAAGAATCAATGAAAAGAGAATGACACTGCTTTTGAAACTTCAGCTTTCTATTCCTACCTTTATGAAATATTTGGATACCTCATCAGCAGTTTTTAAATTAATTGTGTGAAGAGTTGCTGCTATTCTAAAATATCTGTACAGAATAAGTGTTTCTTAAGGGTATAAGTAATTAGCATGAATAACAAGCAAGGCTATATACTTAATTCAATTACCTGTCCTATAAAGTGCATATCTGATTCATTTGCTCACAAAATCACCATAATGACACTTCTGAAGTGTTCAATGTGGCAGAGTTAGTACAGTTCACAGAACAGCCAGGCTTTGCACAGCAAATGGAGACTCCAGGGCACCCTGGCAACACTTACCCATGCAGTTCTTCATCATCATAAATCCACTTTCGTAGCCAGCAAAGCACTCACACTCAAAGCTGCCAGGAGTGTTGACACAAGCACCACTTCCACACAAGTCTGGGGAGATCCTGCACTCATCAATGTCTGTTTCATAGCAGTGGAGAAGCAGAAAAATCAAACTGGGTTTAAGGTTATCCTGCTTTTCACAGAAATGAATACTTGGCCACTACAATTTAAGTCTACAGAAATCACATGCAGTATGCAAATCAACAGAGAAAAACAAATTATTTATAAAAACATCTGATTATGTGAAACAGTTCATGAAAGATTCAAAAGCCTGTGTCTTCAGAGCTCTCAGATCACAATAAGCTGTGCAACAAGTCTGCCTCTATGAAGTGTAACTTAAGGGTAAATTCTTAAGGCAATACTTAGGTGTAAGAAATTCCAAGATGTCATTGTCACAAAGGTATCAACTGACTCCATTACTACAGTCCCATTGATTATAATTCAATTATTATGAAGATATTTATACAGTCATGGCATTAAAAGCTTACATATACCCTTTCCATTAGGAAGGAGCTCCTGTCAAAGCTAGATTTACAGTTCATTGGTTGTCTTGTTAGTTAAGTTTGAATGAAACTTACTGCGGAAAACTATAGCAAAAAAGACAGAAGAGTTCTTTTTAAATCACACTGGTAGTGAGTCTGAAATCTAAAGAGGAATTTTAAAGTGGATATGATCCAGGGAAACAGGCTGCAGGAGAAGACTTTGTGTCATGGCCCATGGACAGGTTTCTGCTGGGTGATGACAGTCCACTCCTTGCAGATGTGTAGAGGTGCCAGACCCACATGGCAGATTTGGGGCATTACTGAGCATCTAGGCTCCTACAAGCTTTATAAACACTTTTTCACTAATCTAAAACAAGCAAAAAAAGTCACCTATTTAAGAAAACCTGTTTCTCTATGGCTGCTCACCATGGAACAAAAGAACAAAAAAAAAGCTATTGCAGGGAGTTTTCTGATCTATTCTTATTAATTTAGAAATAAAGTTTGTAAAATGCATTTTTCATCAATGCAATCACTATAAAAACATGGAAATCACCAGCTAGGGCAACAATAACATCCAGACCAACCTCAGTGAACATGCCTTACCACCCACATTTTGTAGTTATTACGCAGACACACTCACGGACGCCTGTATGTTGTAACAAAACCTCCTTCATTTTCAGCACAGAGCCACCCACAACGCAGGCATCCAAATTCTCACAGCCACAGAACTGTCAAGCTTATCTTCAGATTTTCCAGACAGTAAAGAACAAAATCCTAAACTTCTAAATTAAACGCACATGTCTGTATCTTCTTGAGTTAACNGGTTAGAGTGGACATCCTTGGAGATTTGATTGGAAGTGAAATGTTTCCCTGTCTTTTGGACTATTTGTGCTTTCTTCGCTTCACAATACCCAAACCAGTCATTAAAATTTATGTTTATCAGCAGTCAAAGAAATTCAGTGATAAACTCTCTGAGCTGCAGTTCTGGTACTTGTATTGTTTGCTTTGTGACACAATCAATTTTCCTAGTATTCCTGAGCCAGCTTGTAAAATATGCAACTATTACCTGGTTGATTTGGTTTGATTTTTAAATTGAGACTGGCAGACTTGTATCTGGAACTCAATTTTCAAAATCACATTTTTCCTTCTGTGGAATATCAGCTGAAATGTTTCGCCTCTCTTCAATGCTGGCTGACTTAAACTGTTGAAGGATTGTCTTAGGTTACAAAGTAAGATGTAATCAAAAGTATGTATTCTATCCCCATCTGTGGAAACCAGGTGGGGCAGGGCTCTTTGTCTCATCCATGACTCATCCCTGATAACTCCCTCCAGAGCTATCTTCTGCTAATGGGACACCAAGCCTTATCAATGACCCATAAAGTTGTATCATCCCCACTGAAATGAGATGCTCCACCCATGGGGAGGAACCGAGCATTCCTAGCTGGATATAATCTGAGGTTTGGAACACCACACTCAGCCCTGACCTACTGGATTCCCAGAGGACAAGAGCTATATAACCACCACTGGACCTGCAGAGCAACACCAGACCCTTCTACCAGATCACCACCTTGACAGAACCACACCTATCACTTCAAGAGAACTGCAGCCACCATTTAATTGGACTGCTACCGCCACCCTGCCTGGCAGGGTGTCAGGTCACATCCTGACTCTGGTTAAGCCTGTGCTTCTGTGTTATTGCCTTGTTATACATGTATTAGTAAGGAACTGCTATTCCTATTTCCCGTATGCCTGAAAGCCCCTTAATTTCAAAATTATAATAATTCAGAGGGAAGGGGGTTACATTTTCCAGTCCAAGGGAGACTCCTGCCTTCCTTAGCAGAAAGCTGTCTTCAAACTAAGACAAGGATCTTGCACAGGACAAAGCTGAATACGTTTTTCCTACACTCTCTTGATATAATTTTCTGAAGAAATGTCCTTAACTGAGAAACATTGTCAATGAAATAACTATCAATCTCCTATGTTTTTCTGTGAATGGAACACAACAGTGGTCCAAATATGAAGGCAGAAATAGGAAGCCAAACCTCAGAACATCTCGGCCTAGACAAGATTTGTAATATAATTGTTGATTAACTTTTCATATTAAACAAACGTTGATAAAATCATAACTATTAGTGTTGTTGTAATTTTCCTTCTTTGTTTAGTAAATCACCAACGAAATTCAAGAGCTTTGCCTGAGAGTAACAACTCCTGAAAATCAGAGCTAATAAACTGGTGAAGCAGAGGTCCAATCTGTTATAGTTTTCTCAAGGAACTCAAAATATTTCAAGACAAATGTTTCAGAATACATTCTTAAAAAAAAAAAATAATAAATAAGAACACATTTCTGGATCACCTCAGCTTCTGCACACAGAAATCTAGTTTTTCTTCTCAAATTTTAGCTATCTACAGTAACTTGGGTCTGGTGTCTTAACTTTTTCCAGACTATTCTGTTTTGTTGTTGCTTTACAGGAGGTGAAGCCAGCAAAAACTGGACAAAATGCTTTTATTTGCTCTTTAATCACTGCAGATTCTTGTTGTCACTGCCCTCATAATCATAACACAACAGATATCCTTTCCTTTAGTCACTTACTGATTCTTTGAGAAAGAATGCAACCATCTTCAATCTCTCAGAGTCCTGGTCAAATTTTAGTAATACTTTATGTTTACATCTAAAATCCCTGACTTCACAGATCTTCATCTGACCCTCTGTGCAAAGCGCTGCCTTACAAAAGGTGCCCATTTTGTGTAATTGCTGTAATTCAGAGCTCCTCTCCCTTCAGGAATTTCCTTTTTCTCCTCACTCCATTCAGACTTTGCACCTTTTCCTCTCAAGCTCCCATGAAAGCAGAGAATCCCCTCACCCCTAACATCGGCTCTTTTCAGGCAAATACCTTTACCACATTTCTCAAGCACACAGCAAATAGCCCCAAATCCTGGAATTTCCTCAGGATACTCTCTCGGATGCACCCGTAATTAGTTCTCAGACACAAGAACGAACGCTCACCTTTGTAGAACGGCCTGCCAGTCAGAACATCCCCCCTTTTGGAGAAGCCGGGGCCCCTGGGGCACAGAGCCTGGTGCTCCTTGGTGCCGGGCGTGGGGCAGCGCTCGCAGTCGGAGCCCCAGGCAGCCCCCACGGCGCAGCAGCAGGAATCCATCCGGAACCTGCCTGGCACGGGTTGCATGCACTCGTCCTCATCCCACCTCAGGTAGCACTGCTCCATGCGAATATCTGCACATTTCAGAGCAAAAACCAGGCATTTATCCCTCTCCTCAGCTATTTCTCAGGTGCAAGCACACATAACGCTCAGCTTCTGCTCAAGAGTCTGCATTTCTGCACAGTGTTAGCCATGTGAAGTTGCTAATACCGCATTATACTTAAATTTATGGATCTTTCTTGTACCACAATAAAGTAGAAGAATTTATTTCATTGTCTCCCAACATCAAGATACACCCTTACCACCACATGTAGGTTTCTATGTGTTTTAGGTTTCTATGTGTATTTGACAGGACACACACATGTATTTCTTTACTGTACAGATATTCTCACTTATAAAATGACCCTTTTGTGGCTCCTGTGGTAAAAAAAAAATAAAACTCCTCCCTATATTTACGTTACTAAATTAATTTAATAGTGCAATGAATACAGATTAAAAATTAAAAAAAAACCCTGATTGTTGTTGGGCTTACTTTAAAACCAGTTAGAAGGAGAAAACAGTAAGATTTCCAGAAAAGTTAATTATGGTTATTATACTCAAGGGTCCATCCCATTTGCAGCACAGGAAGTCAACCAAAAGACAGATCAACCAAGTGTGCAAACAAAATCTCGTACCTGTGTACCCAAATGCCAGGAAAAGAACCACACACTGGCCTGTGCACTGTGAAAAAGACCAATTTGCACCAGCGTATTTGTGCTCACCATTCATCACCCAGGACACTGCTGTTCCTGAACAGGAGTCAGAGCCGGGACAGCACTTTAGCACAGCCTAGTGACTGCACTGAGGGCAAAACAAGCCTCAAAACAAACGCATTCCTCAAAGGAATTAATGCTATTCTCTAGGGCACAGATATTTGATATCTAAGCAGGTGTATTATTTGGGATAATTCAGAATTAAACCACGCTTTCTTTCAAGCCCCTTGAAGAACAATTTTGGACAGATGTTGCACAGAGCTGAAGAGGAGGGAAAGTGGGATGTGCTCTTACCCAGACACACTCGCCCCGTCCCGTCCAGGGTCAGCCCCTCGGGGCACTCGCAGTGGAAGGAGCCTCTGCTGTTGATGCATCGCCCATTGGGACAAACCCCCGGGAAAACCTCACACTCATTCACGTCTGTGGGGACACAAAGAGCTCAGTTACCTGCTGACTCCACGAGGAGAGCTGCAGCTTTATGGAGAACTTAAGTGACAGGAAAGAAACAACACAATAAATCCCCTTTCATTTTCAAAGAGGAGAAAAAAGTCTTGAATAAGAAGCAAAAACTTCACCTTCACAGGTAACACCCTTCACTCTGGCAAATCCTCTAGAGCAAGCTGTGTCTGGAATCAAGACAGAAAGAAACTTATTACTTTAGAGTGACAGGAAGGTTGCAGCAGAAGATTTAAAAATAAATGTATCTTCAGAATTCCCTAATAATTTGACTGTGTAAGGCAGGGAGTATTCTGTCCTCAATCAGATACTCAAAAAGTATTGACTCATACATGCAACTTAAACTAAGTGAATAGATGACAAAATTAAATCCTACACCATTACTTTCTCATGTGCTTTCCTTAGTGAAATGATCAGCATCTAATCAGATCAGTCTCTGCAGTCACATGTAGCTAAAAGGTAAAATTCCTTTCAGAGGCCGGAAGATTTAAAACTGCGGTAACATCAAATATCAGCTTTTTTTTCCCACCAAAGATGAATAATAGATCTCAGCAATGAGATTACTTTACGATATGCATGTAAAATGTAGCATCATATGGTGATTTGAGAGCTTGCTGGAATTTAGTTACAGAATGGGAAATTCAGGTCCCAAACACACCCTATCTGAGCTAATTACCTGTCCAGACTGATTAGGTTTTGATCAGTTCTACCAGTCTAACCTGACCATGCTGCTTCCTGAAGTCCAAAGGAATATCTCTGCTGCACTGCACAATTAAGAGCTCTGCTGGATGCTGCTTGCACTCTGCTTGTTTGCAGAGATACATGTGCCCACAGTTACTGTTCCAATTACAAATAAGAGGATAAAACATCCTGACACCACTTCAGCTGCTAGTGGCATTATTCAAACCTTAAGGGCATCAGTATGTTTACCATAAACCAGAGTACAGTTAGCATTCCTGCTTCCAGCTTCCAGAACTGCAATCTCATACTAGTAGTATTCTGCAATCAATAATGGTACGTAAGCTCCGTGTTTGAAAAGAGCCGGGGAAAAATTGTTAACAGCCCACATCTTAAAAGGTCCTCCAGAATCTTACCAGATATTTCACTTTACTGTTTTAGTCCTTTATCTCCCCATGCCAGTCAATATACAGTCGTTGTGGAGATGAAACATACTGTAACCATTAAGAGGTTTATTCACATGTTATTTCCTGGTATGCTTCAAAGTTATTAGAACGGTCTCTGATGGAAGAGATTGCAAGTCATGCTAAATAAAACAAGTTATTTTCCTAGGATTTTTTGGGGGAGAGTGGTTTTTATTTTTTTGGTTTGGTTGGGTTTTTTGTTCAGTTTTTTATTTTTACATGCAGAGATGACAAGAATCTACTGATGGTACTTTTTCCCTTCTCCCCAAAAATGCAGGATATTGGAGCCTACCAGCCTACCCAATTCACACCGTTCACATGGGCTGCCCCAAGCTGCTCCTAAGGTAGCACAGCATTCAGATTTCAGTGTGGCACCATTGATGTTGACTTCACAGTGGCCGTCTCGGATATTAAGCCAACAAGTCCCCTTCAGGCTGTCTACAACAGAACAGAAAAAAAAAGATACAGAATTGTCACAGCCAAAAGAGCTGGCAAGACACATCCATGACACCAGCAGGCTCAGTACCAAGGGAACACAAGCTCTCTTTTAAAAGAAAAAAGGAGTAATTTTGTACACATTTTTGTTTGGAACTGGTGGAAAGGGATAGCACTATCACTGAAAGTGAGCAACAAAGCACACTGCTTGAAGCATTTTACAATCCAGGTCCCACAGCTGGCAGAGATCTTCCAGACACTGCAGTGGATTTATTTATTTAATTCAACTAGTGATTGATCCATCTAAAATACACAAGTTACGACAAGAGCAGAGATCCCAACCTGGGACTGCCTTTCCCAGGTGACTGCCTGAACCCTTTCTGAAATGCAGGTGCTCTTGTGTCTCTTGAAGGTGAGCCTTCTAGGTTGTAAGGAAGTTTAAAAAAAAATAAAAAGGAGTGCTCTACATTACTTTAGGGGTCTGGTTCTGCTGCTGCATTAGCTACACTTTGAAAGTGCCTGTTATGCTGTATTCCACTCTCTGCTCCTGAGGACTCAGCCCCAGCACATCCAATCCCTGAGTTACAGGCAGGCTGGAAACCCAGACCAGGTCAGGGTCAGCCCATTCCAGCGAGTGCCCTGCTCCACCAGGCAGCAGCTCCTCTCTTCTGCCATGGGCCAGAAAGCCCCTGTGCAGAGAGAAGATTTTTAGTCAAACTGTTGCCTCTGCTGCCTGAAATACTCTGAAAGTCCTTTTTTAGGTACCTAAATCTCCAAGTCTTAAAATCTATTATTTCAGTGCCTGAGTAATTTTTTGAAATGTCAGTCAGATCTCAAATCAGGTACACACTTTACAAGCTGTACCTTCTGCACCCTTGCTCACTACCTGTACAAAGTTACACTCAAATGGTACCACATTTCTTGAGGCAGACAACAAGCTTGGTGATCAGGCAGCAAAAGCAGGCTGTAAGGTTAGACCCAAACTGGGAGATCAGCCTGGGTAGGGTTTTAATGCAGGTGCATACTCAGAGTTCAAAGCTAAGCAAGTGACCCAGACAAAATTAGTTTGATGATTATTGGAAGAATAGCATTTGAGTTTAAGATTTACATATATTACATGTGCAAAAGGCCAGATGTATTACTAATACCTCATGTTGAGGAACAATGTGCTTACACAGAAGAATCATTCAAACTTATTTTTTTCCAAACAGCTTCAACTTTTCTACGAAATTGTCATGTTAAAAAATGATGTGGACCACCAGGAGCACAACCTTTCTTTCGTTAAAGCAACAGAAAAAACTCTCCCAAGAATGTGACTGAAATCAGCCCCAGAAACTGGGCAGGGTATTTCATTAACATTTAAGTGTAAACCAGTTGTATTATTTAGGATAACATTGGCCTCAAACGCATGGGACAGAGCTCCACATTTGAACAAGTGCAGAAATAAAGAGCTCAATATTATTTTCTTTTACCAGCCAACTTTATAGGAGGGAAAATTTAAAACCGGTATCCCAACAATCATTTAAATCCTACAAATTAGCAGATGCCTCTACTCACACCAGCTGCATCCACACTATCCTGCCAAAATCTGCTTGTCTTATCTTTTTCAGGCTATTCTTTTATTTTGCATCCTCTCTTTTGTCCAGACAAAATCTTTGGTGAAAGTTATTATCCAACATCAAAGCATTGCTTCTGTTGCTCTTATCTCTTTGATTCTGACTTGAAGAAGAATATATGCATACTACAGGCAGATGGCATCCTACTTATTGTGCACTGTATGCACCCACGAATTTTGACTAAAATATGTATAAATGGCATGTAAAAGTGGATATTTCAAAAAGCACAAATGGCAGTAACCCTAAGATATGGGCAATTCCCAACATAGCTACAAAACACTTGTATACTTCAAATATACTTCAAAAACAATTCCACTTTTCCTCCCCTCCACAAACATGCTCCTAATGTTGCAAAATCTGCCCAAATACAAGCAAAATATGTCAATATTATTGCTGAAAGTTTTTACTGTAACCGCTGAGCTTACAACACTCATTTGCTGAAGGTTTCAGTACAAATGCTGTGAATTGCATTCTGACTGTAATTTGAGCAAGGTATTTTTCTCTCTGCCCAGGAAAGCTCACAGAAGGAGACAAATGGCTTACATCTATGCTGAATAATGTGGTATTGATTCTGGCCCTGACATGAGAGCAAGTTTGAAAGTAAAAAAAAAAGCTTGTCAGAATCTGGTACTACCTTACTTTGATCAGTATTATGTAGAATACAAAACAAATCCTAAACCACCATATTATTTTAGCCCTTCATTTATGTTTTGGAATAAGGTATCTGTTGTTACAGCAGTGCTTTAGAGAGGCAGTCTGATTAAAAAAAAAATTAAGATCAATATGCAAGTCTTTCTCTACAGTGGTAATAGAGGAAAATCTACTTGAGATTTAAAAAGGCATACATCTGATAAGAACATTTGTAAGTTTTTCCACACAGCAAATCAACCACCTGTAACCTCCAGCCCCTCACCCACTCTTCAATAACCCAGCCTGCCCTCCTCTCAAGGCTTCATGGCCAATGAGATTTGGGCCAAGGTGAAAAACTGGGCTCTAGCAGTAACAATCTGCATGTCTTGCATTCACTCCACTTCTGACCCTTCTGTCTTAACATATTCACCCTGGCAATACAAAAACATTGTTCCTAAGACAATTTTTGTCAACAGTAAAAACTAATGATTAGGCTCACAGTATGTAGCTGGATCCTGTTCTTCAGTTTTTATCTGACTACTCATCTACTTTTTTTTTAGTTTGTTTATATTTTATGTTATTTATCACTGCTATCCAGGCCAAATGGGGCCTCACACTGTAAACAATCCTGTGAAAACCATTTGCAAAGTAAATCCAGAACACTGTTGTAACTGGGCTCTTCGTGAACTTGTGGCCCCTTTGGGTGTGAGAACAAAAGAAAATTAAAAATAAGAGGTACAAAAAGGCATAGGTTAGTGTGGTTATATCAAAAAATTAGCACAACATGAAAAGAACAATAACAATAATAAACTTCAGCAGCCAGTGATGCTACAAGGAAATATAAGAGAAGGCCTAGGCACAAAAGTGACATTCACTTAAAAAACATATGAAGGCATAGAAGAATTCCAACATTAAAAAGAAACTTGAGTTTTTGCATTAATTTTTCCATCTTAAGAAAATCCTGACAAGGCAGAAAATTTGAATGAAAAATGCCAAACAAATCCATCTGAAAACAAAAGTAACATTTAAAATTAACATCACCCACTTACTAATGACACCCAGTTATTAATGACACTGCAATCTAGCAGGAGCACCACACATATCCTTCAATAATTTCAACTATGCTACAGAAATAGTATGAAACAATGGCATCTTATGAACATCTGCAAAGTGCAGATGACTGCAATCCTCATGAGTTTTCTTGAAAGGCAAGGAAAAAATCATAATTAATAAATGACTTCAGGTGATAATGCCAATGACATCTTGCAAGCAGCTGTTGCTGCTTACTCCAACAAAATCTCTGCAGCATTCTGCTTTTTTTCCAATAGAATCCTCAAAGGACACTAACATTTATATATATAAGTAGAATATGTGTGTACATATTTATATCTATATATGTCTTTATTTATAAAAAGCAGGAAATACCCACCAATACAAATCAGTCCTGTAGGGTCCAACTTGCTGCCAGACGAACACTCACAGTGGAATGATCCAAGGTTGTTCCTGCAGGCACCATTGACACATGGGCTGCTGTCACATTCATTTATATCTGTAATCCAGAAATAAAGGACAGTATTAGAACTACTGTGTGCTTCTGGGAAGTATTACACAGCAATTTATACTCTCTAAATGCTGTTGTAGACCATGAGGGGCCAGGACTGCCTGGAATATTTGCCCCTCCACTCCTCCCAGCAAGGCATTCAAAAGATACAAGGACAGACAGGTAGCCTGTATTGTGAAGTGCACATATTTTGACAGTGTTAATTAAATGGCCTTTTTCTGCATGGACAGTTGATTTCCAACACTACAGACCATAAAGTTCTCCAGCATCAATTAGAACTGTCCCATGAGAAAACAAAACTCTTTTTTCACAGGATGCAAATGCATTCCCAGCCACACTATGCAGAGCACAAACAAAGCCCTCATTGTTTCTGTCACTTATGGCTCCATGAAAAGAATTAAGAAAACCCCATCAGAAGCAAAATATCACAATGCTGGCTGCATTTCTCTAGTTATGGAGATGTTGAAGAAACAGGAGTTGTAACTGGAAACTGTAAATGGTACTTCTCTTTAGCTCCTAAATCCTGTTTATTATCCCTGTGAGGTTTTTAAGCCTGTTCATATGCAAGAATAGGACCCCTGCAGACAGCATTATTTGCTGATTTTTTTTTTAAAGTGGAATCAGTTTAAAGATTAAAACAATACTAACAAATTCTCTCCAAGAAGAATTGCTGATGCACATTCACTATTTCTTCCTGAACCCAACCAATTTATTTTTCTTATATGGGTCCTGAATTAAGTTGTACATTCTAATCCAAACATTACCCTCTGGCAGGCTAGAAGTAAAAAAAATGTTTAGTGCTTGCTTGTATTTGCTAGCAGTGCTTGAGGAATATCTTGTAATATCCACAAATTAAACCATCTTAATTTAAATTAATTATAACCTAATGCAGTAGCTAGCTAAGCCCTGAATATATTAATAACATCCAGAGATCATTTTCAAGGCAAATTGAAATATCTTCTGTATTTTTAAAGATTTTTCTAAGAGTTACTCTTTGCTATTTTGATATGATGCACCATTTCACTGGAGATATGCATCACAGCAAAGAATAAGTATTTTAAAATATATCATTTAACAATATGCATATATTATTGACAAAAAAAAAAAGAAAAAAAAAAGGAGACAGAGGGATGAAAACACTCAGAAATCAGTAAACTTTGGAAACTGTGATGTCTCTCTTCATGCCAAAAGCAAGCACTTAATGTAAAAGCCAGCTTTCACAGATCCTTTACTTAATGGACTTATCTACAAAGAGCAAACAGGACTTGTCTTTGACTGTCAGCAACTTTCTGAAAAACGACAGAGCTTTATGTTTCTGAAGCCTACTCTTAAACAGTGGATTGCCCATTTTACAGATTAATCATACACAGATGCAGAGATATAAAAGCTAAGAGGCTTTATCAGGTCAGGACAATGTGCCTCATTGTTAGTTCTGAGAATAAGCTACAAGTCCCTCTGTATCCAAGCTGGCAATCCAAAGTCCTGATCAGCAATTATCTGCTCTGCACTAAGGCCTCCTCCTCCCTGTGAATATATTTTATACTCCATTGTCCCAGTTTTTATTACCCAAGGAATGCTCCCTGCCTCTGTTGCTTCCCACACTCTCCTCCTGCCAGCAGCACCTGGTAGTGGTGAGTGGTCTCTCCTGCTTTTGCAGAGAAACTAAGTGGTTCTTAAAATCATAAATCACAGTGATGCAAATAAGAGATCTCAAGTATGCACTTTATGTCAAACTATCCTCTGAATAGAAATGCTCTGGGGGAAAGACAAACTTTTGCTTCCTCTCCATCTGCCATCTTGCTTTCAGAAGTTTGTCTAGTTTTAAAAAAAGTGAGAAAAAATTGAGAAGACAGGACAAACTAACACAACTGAAACAAAACTCTGTCCAATCAATCAAGAGTGTTCTTCCCTTCTTTTACAAAGTTGCAGCTTCAGAGAAGTTTCCATGAGGGACCAGGCATCATCTGTGAAGGTATTTAAAGCTGGAAACAGGCGATTTTCACATAAAGTGTCACACTGTTTTAAGAGCTGGGAATGCAGTTCAACAATACACAAGTTTGCACAGGCACAAACAATGTGCAACACAAAGTAAAAAGCAGACAGGTGCCACAGTCCAAAACATCACTTCAACCTCATTAAGAAGGATTAAGAGGATGCATTAAACTTAAAAGTGCTGCACATTTATAGAGCTAATACGAGGTTATCATGCCTATGTTTAATTCTCCCTGGAATTTAGCAGGTTAGGATTGCAAGCAATTTTCTTCTAGGGGAAGACATCCTTTTTTTTTTAAATTTCCAGATTTTAAATCCAAACCTGACAAAAAAATAATTGAGGGCCTCACATGGAAGCCAATGTTCCCAAAACTACAACGAAAAAAGGGAAAAAGTGGAGATGGAGGGGCCAAAGTTCAACACCTTTTGAAAAGCAGAGGCAGCCTCTCTTGGCTTCATGGGCCATGTTCTAGGCCTTTCTGCATTTGATATGCTTTAACACTATGCTAAGAAAGAAGAAAAAAAGAAACAAAAACCCAAACCAAATGAATTTTGGTAGTAATAGGCTGACAATAGTGCAATGACTACACCCCGAAACCACCATCCAGGAAAAAAAATATATTAAAAGATAATATTAAATGCATTTCAGCATTAGTGCACTGCTGAATAGAGTGAAAAAGAACCATATGGTCAATGTAAACAAACTCCAAAAATTGTTTCCCTACACCTTCTCAGGATAATAATAAATTGTAATTTTTAAAAGTGTAAGCAAGAAACCAAATTGATTTTAACAATATTTTGTATTTTAAAATAAAACCCACTATGTATGAAGATTTTTACTGAGGTATGCTTTAAAATGTTTTTTCTCTTAAGTGAAGTGAGTGTACATTGTAAACGTCAGAGAAACAAAAATTGAAACAGTCCGCTGTACATTCCTGGAAATGAACTTCAAAGCACATCTGGTTTACATTTAACTAGTTATGTCACTGGAAACACAAACTAAACCATGGAGCTTGTCATAAAAATTTCAGCTTTCACAGACTGTGGAGCCTCAAACCAGTCTCCTACTTCTCGCATCAAACTGATAAAAAATTTCAATTGAACTACAAACAAAACCAGTGAAGGGTTTTGTTGTTTCTTCAGAGTTGCTGATGAGAGTCATATTAAAAATATATTGGTGAGTAATAAGCATCAGAGCATTTTCAGTGCTCAGCACAGAGCTCCTGACTACAGCAGGATTTTACAACTAGTGAACTTGTAACTCCAAAACGAATTACAAGAAACAGGATTTGGGTAGAAAAAAAGAATAATTTCTTTCTCTGCTGCCAACCCAGCTTTACTACTGCCTACTCAATAGGAGTAAAAAAGGAACACATTTAATAGGTTTTACAGACACTTTTACACAAAACCCCTCCTGACCAGCTTTCTTTACCTCACTGGCTAAATTTAGATGAGATCCAAGATGTATAATATATTCATAGTATTATTACCCTAAAGAAATAAATCTAAGTTTATTGTTTGGAAATGTAGATACATTTTATTTCAACAAGATTTGCTGGGTTGTTTGCATTCTGGCTTCTCCTCCACCTAGCTTTAGGTCAGTGTTTTCTGCTCTGATGCTCTTGGGAGTAACACCTCCCCTTTCCATGCTACATCAGTTTTTCTGTCTAGAAGATTCCTTATGGAACATGTACATTAAGGGCACACAGTACACTATTTTCACAGCCAGGTATCTTCCTGTGCACACACACTAATCACAGAGATAGACCCTGAAGAATAAATTTCTTAGCACTGTGGGTAGATAGGCACTGAGACAACTTGGCACAGAAAGCTCTGTAAATCCATGGAGGTTGGCATGAGAAAAGCCCCAGTCTGAACAAGTGCTACCCAGTTGTAACATGCAAAACCAGCAAGAACTAACTTTTAAAGGTGATCTCTGAAACCCACATGTATTAAAATATAAAGGAATACAATTTCTTTTCTGTAGAAGGGGTGAAGAAGTTTTGTATAGAGCATGTGAATGACTTTATACTGCCAGAACTTAAAACATTTCCACTTTCTATACATTTGCTTAGCTGTATGGCAATAACTTCTACTTGATCAAAAAAAACCAAGGAGCTGAGGACAATAACATTTTCCACCACCAGAAAAATCTGGATTATTACACTGGTTCACATAACAAGTGTTTTGCAACAGGGAATTATAGTTTCCCCATCATTCACAGAAATGCAAAACCATTTACTATAAAAACTTTCTAATGATAACAAATACTGAGATTTACAGACTATGGAACCAAACAAAAAATAAAGAAGACCACTAAAATTCTACTGCACCAAATACTAATTAAGAGTTGGCACATAAGCTAATGCTTCAAATTTTACTTTTTTATGTACAGCTTTCCGTATATTTTTTAAAATTAATTAAAATTTCTCATCAGTTTTTGCTATATGACATATTTGCTGCTTTAACATCTGTGTTAAATAGTAATATAAGAAAGCAACTGTGATTATACTGTAAAAATAAAGGACAATTTTATTATTACTAGGAAGTAATATCCAGATCCTGGAATGCATCACAGATAACAGGATTTGAGCTAGAATTAACTATCACCACAGACTGAAGGGAGAGAAGAAGGGAGAAAAGAAAAAGGAGAATCTGTGATCAGAATAGATGCATTTTCCTAAATGACAGACACGGTGATCCTGGTACATGGTCAAAGGCAAGCACATATTCCCCTCTATTGTAGTTTAAAAATGTTGTAGCTAAGGAAAACATTTTAATATAAACCCAAAATTATTACTTTAAAAGAAATTCAACAGCAATACCCAGCACAATAAAAAGTACACACAGAAATTACAAGACAAAGGTGAAGATTTATGCGACATCACAACTCTTTTTTCCTCTGGTATCTCCTGTGATCATTTCGCTTTGATGTGACACAAAGAACAACCAAACTGACAAAACTTGCAGGTTTCCTCACCTTCACAGGTGTCTGTCTCCGAGCTGAAGAGGAAACCCTTGGGGCAGGAGCAGCTGTAGCTGCCCGGGGTGTTCCGGCAGAGCCCATTGTCACACAGCAGCCCGTTCACAGAGCACTCGTCAACGTCTGCAGAGACACGAGTCAGACCATGACCAGGAATGACAGCTCTTAATTTCAAAGCTCTAATCCATTTTCAGGTTTTTACTGCAAAAACTTCCGTTCTGCCTTTAAAGTTTGGGGGTTTTGGGGGTTTTTTTTTGTTTGTTTTTTTGGGTTTTTTTGTTTGGTTGGTTTTTATTGTTGTTGTTATTTTGGGGGTTTTTTTTGTTTTTGTTTTCCTGAAATGACCTTGTCATTTGTGTGACTACACTATATAAATTCACAAAGGTCTATCTGCTTTGAAAACAGTATTTTAACTATTTTTTTAAAACACAGCATGTTAATTACTGTTCTAACTCTGTTTTATAGGCTAAAATTCTTTTGTTATCCATGAAGTGGATTAAAATCTATCCTGTATAGTTCATGTATGGCAATCATCTCAAGAGTACACATGCACCTCCTCTCCAGAAGAACACTGTATTTAAAAATACCTGTGATTAAGACCAGGATATCAAGGACACTGACTAGGAAAATCCCATATTTTAACAGAATTCCCTGAACTTCTCTTAAACTAACTGAAAATAATTCTAATAAAAAGTAATATGTCTTCCTCATTGCCCTATTATTTATTCTATGAAAGAAAAAAATCTATCATTTTAAGCATTTTCTTCTAATGCCCATCACATGTCACAATAACCTAAGCATATAGAAGAATAGTGATAGGGTAAGTCAAGATAAATCTGACATTTTGTCCTGTTTCAGGGTGTCTTCTCTTTCTTGACGGCTTGAGTTCCCAAACCTAATACTGCAACTAAAATCTTAAATCGAATATATTTTTAGAGAGTTTTTAAGTTTAAAAGTAGAGAAGTCAGCATGCAATATAACTACAATCTGGAGAATTTTGTTTTCCCCAACTACTTTAGATTTTCCCACCTGTGCTTATGAATTCATTTAGGATTCAGATAAAAAAGCCTAAATTTCCCCAGATGATGAATCCAAGATTTAAGTCTGGCAGCCATGAATTAAAAAAAAAAGCTCTTCTAAACTAACCTGTTCTTAATTTAACTTTATCTGATTTCAACCACAGAAAGGCAGATGGATTTGTAAATTTAAATTTTCAAGAGCAATTTTAGCTTGTTGTCAAACAATCCTTTAACCCAAACTGTGCAGCGTGATGAATGCATTATTGCCTTAGAATCTCACAGAATAACTCCAGACTTGGACTGTAATCTGTTGTGATATGCTCTGTAAAAACACAGAACAACATGGCTCCTGCTCTAAACCCAGTCTGACCTGACAAAAATACTGTCTGCATTCTGACTGATGACCATTTCTATTTCCCGGCATCTCATAACCTGTGTCATGAATTAAAATCTTTCAACTTTTTATCTGTGTGTTCAGACTTCAGTTCTTTCGTGGAAAAATTCTAAGAGTAAACACATCCTCACATTCAGTACACTTTATTTAAGTAAACACACACTTACCTAGTCCCAAGAGTAACTAGATAAATAAAATCCCTTCCCATTAAATCCACATGGAGAATGAACATTACATGAAGCATTTTAAAAACAAAAACACCAATAATTTTCTACAGCAGTGCTTTTTCTGCCAAAAGGTCATATTTAGGGCGTTAGGAAGTAACTAGCTGTAAAGTTCCTTTATTTGAGCAGATGAAAGGAAACACTTTCTTTACTTTTTGTTTGCTTTGCATCACCAAGAAGGAATGTTTGATATGAAAACTATACCACATCTACATGGACCAGGTTTTCCCACCAAAAGTGGTGGGGTTTTGTTGAGCACAAACAGTAAACCTTTAAGTACAAAATAAATGCAGTACTTAAGGACAATACTTTAAGTATCCTGATGGTTTCAGGGACACTTTCATTAGCTTGTAATTTAAATTTCACCTTTCTGCTTAAAATTACAAGGGTATAAGCAACATTATTGTACTATGCATTCGTGGTATAGTACACTTTTCTTTTGGATCTAAGAATGCCCAAAAGAAAAAAAAACAAAACAAACCACTGGATTTCATGTATGACCATGAATAATAAAATTAATTAGACAGAGAATGAAACCTGCAATGTTACCTCCTGCTAACACTTCCCAAACAACAATACTCACCCACTAAACAACAGGAAAACATACAGTAAGAATAATAACTACGCAGTGATTGAGAAAAGCACCATTCCAGATTTTTTGCACTTTAATTGTGGCTTGAAGAAGCAGGTGCCTTGCGACCTAAATTCTGTCAGGTCAAATCAGCATCAGTGTAGTGATAAACAATTCAGCCACAATGAAAAACAGCAACTCACCCACACAATTGATTCCAGCAGGGTCAGGCTCGTAGCCACTGTTGCAGTTACAGCGATAGCTGCCGTGCAGATTTTCACAAATCCCATTGGAGCAAATATCGGGATCCAAAGCACACTCATTAATATCTGTATTAGCACAACAACAGAAGGTAATCAGACACTGACAGGTAGGACAAACCTGTTCCTGTGAGAGGTGTGGGCAACACTCTGACTCACTGGATGTGGAGGCTGTCATTCAGAACCAAGGTACAGCACAGGTGCAGACAGAAGGCTGAAAGAAGTGATTATTCTCCTTTATTTGACACTAGAAGGCTGAACCTGCAATACTGTGTCCAGGTTTGGGCCAGTTTATATGGGCCCGCTCCTCAAACCTCCTAATGCACCACAGAAGCCTGTCATACTCTTGGCACTCCTTGACAACTCAGCCCCAGCATGCCCCAGCTTTCCCAATCCCATGCCTACACATCTGGGCAGCTTTCCTGTACTCCTCACAGGTTCTTCCCTGGTTCCACTGACTGTGCATTTTCTTCTTACACTTCAGTTTGATCAGAAGGTCCTTATTCAGCCATGCTGGTCTTTGCCTTCCTTGCCTGATTTCTTACATGTGTGAACAAAGAGCTCTTGTGACATCAGGAAAACATCCTCAGAGCTCTGTTCTCCTTTCAACTTGAGGGCAGTTTCCCATGGAATCCCATCCACTGATGCCTTAAACAATTCAAAGTTCATGCTTATAAAATCCAGGGTGCTGTCTTCACTCTTTACTCTGGCCCCTCAAGAGCATGAGTTTCACCAGGGCATATGACCAATGCAGTCCAGGTTGCCATCAATCTTGACATCACTAATTAGTTCATCTGTGTTGGTACTCAATAGATCCAGTAACACCTCTGCTCTGTTTAACTATCACCTGGATTAAGATATTGTCCCCTCAGCATGCTCCAAAGGTCTCCTGGACTGCACACAGCTCATGTCAGTGTGACTGAATTCCCACAGCAGCATGCCTGAGGTGTAAGAAGAGACTGAAGGGACTGGATTTGTCCAGCTGAAAAGAGGGAATATGAGAGGGACCTCTAACAGCAGTTCATTGATCTTAATAGATGATCACAGACAAGATGGAGCCAGATTAACATGGCAAGAGAACATTTGCAAGATACGACAGTAGAAATTTAAATTAAACACCAAAAAACCAATTCTTCACCACAAGTGGGGCTAAGCATTGGAGCTAACTGCCCAAAGAGTCTATGGGAACTCCATCCTTGGAGATTCTCCAAATTCCAGCAGGCAAGGCCTTGAGAAATGGTTCAATTTTGATGATACCCCTGCTCTGAGCAGAAGGTTATGTTGGATGACATCCAGATATTCTTTCCAACCTAAACTGACAGAGAACTATGTGTTTGTAAGAAAAAACTTGATGCAAAATACCTGTAAACTCAGTGCCTGTTGTTTAGGGATCTAGGTAAGAAGTTATAATTTATAAGGTGACACAAGAATTTTCCTAAACCAGAATAATGCATAGTTCAAAACTACAGCATATTCAGTCCTATAAGAACTTGTTGAAAATTCATTTTTTTTTCTCAGATAGGCAGAACAGGATGATAAATGAGTTATATTCCCCAAATTTACATTCCCATATAAAATTTCTGTTGTAGTTGGAAAACTCCAAAATATTAATATGAACTCTAAGACCAGGAACAGACTAATTTTAATACCTTCTGCCTCTGAGGAAAAGAGGGTTTTTCAATATTTTCCTTCTTCCCATATGGTAAGCCCATTACTTTAAATAGTTACTTTCCCAAGCTCAGGAGAACAGAGGGGATGCTGGCCTAGCTGTGACTTCATGAAAGGCTTGTTTTATACTTGTAGGGCTCAACTTTTTGTAAAGAACATTTCCTCTTTAATCACAGTGCAGTTCAGATACTGATTTACATTTAATCACATATGCATTTGGAAAAACCATGCTATCCCTGGATAAAACTCAACGCTATGAGACACCTGAAAAAATTAATAAGAAAATGCAATTTAGCATACTACTTCAGATTTATATTTTCTTTAGAGCAAAATGTATTCTGTAGCTTACTAAACATGTTTGAATCTTGAAGACAAGCCCCACAAGCAGTGTGCAATCGGTGACAGGAGCAGCAGCAGGAAAACTGGCTGCAATGTTGCTGTACAAGATGTACAGAGAATCCTGTGTTTGCTCCAGAAACCTGAACAAAGAAGGTCTTTAGCTGAGACATGAACCCATGGTCTTTGTCACGCATTTGGTAGACAGCACAGTTGTTTTAATGTTTTAATGAGAAATTGTATTTTCCATGTATCCAAAGGGACACATGACCTCCCAACCAAGCTGCATGCAAATTCTCGTGGTAGGATGCTGCTTGTACAACAGCATTAGTGAATGCTGACATCATTTCTCTGAGACTTAGGGATTCTTCAGTGGACCATGTATAATTCACTGAAAAGTAAACTGAGAGAATTCATAAATTCCATGGATTTCAAATTACTTGTAAGCTTGCAACATGTCAAGCAATTAAGAAAAAAATATGCAGATACTTACAGCACTGAACAAAACAGAATTTATTACAGTGCTGTTTTCAAAAGTTATTTAGGCTAATACTAAATATAATGATGGTAGTTCTCATTCTGTTCCTGCTGAATGGAATAGGATCTTTAATGCTGAAAAGGATAATTATTAACACAGTAAAAAAATTGATGTTCCTGTATTCCCCTATTCCTTCTTCAACCCATTTTACTTATCTGGCAATTGCAGCATGATTTGCCCCTACTTCATGCCTGGCTCAGCCATTAGTTTTTAAAATCCTTGTCTCTGTGGTCCTAGGAAAAGGATCTGGAGCTTTACAGTTCCCGCTACTAAATGCAAGTGGTCACTTTTAGGACTGTTTTTCATAAGGATATGTTTTTTTCCATAAGCTCCTTTCCAATTTTAACTTTGTAGAGAAAAATTCTGCCCATGCAAATAATCCATGAGTGAACACTGGATCTGGAGTGAAAAACTGCTCTATTACTATCCCAGCTGAAAATCAAATGCAAGTGACTCCTGTCACTCCCCAAATGAGGGAGAGCTGTTTTATGCCTAATCTCAAAAAACTTCTCATCTCTAAAAAAAATGTATATATACATTTCTGTTTCAGAACTCTGAAACAGATTACTCTTTTTTCTTGATAGGGTCAGGCAAAATCCACTGTTGAAGAGAACTAATTCCAGCCTTTTCTTTAAACAACATTCAAATACCGTACTTTGAGAATTAAAATACAAAAATCAACACATTAATCTTGAGGTTAAAAACTCCACTCTGGTATGTTATCAAAAAATGTAATTGTGAGGATGGGGATTTTTAACTTCGAATCATATATACTAAAGAAAATAAGCAACGTACCTCTTCCGTCAACAGTAATACCAATTCCACTGCTACACAGGCCATGGAATTCAGCTGCTCAGTTCAAGCAGAGATGTTGGGGGAAAGAAAATGTTATTTCCAGTATTTCAACTCCTTTCATCCTAAACTGAATCTACATGATTTTTTTCCAAAATAATTTTTCTACAGTGTAACTAACAAAATGCCAGTGTTCACATGAAATAACCATTTATAGATAATTTAGTTAAATCTGTCAGGCAGCACTCCATCCTGAACTTTCATATATATACAAAACCAAAGTTAAATGATGAAGGATTAAATGCTCAGGTGATTTCAGTTGAGACACGACTGTCCTTTTCATTTACTGCTTTAAATCATAATATCAGGTTTGTTTTTTTTTTTTCCTAAATAGTCATCTGTTGCTTCAGAAAATAACACTGAATGGAAATTCTGTCCAAGATGCATTGTCCCAGTTCTGTGGTCAAGAGATTTTTTTTTTTTAATCAATCCCTAGGTTTACCTAAATAATTTATTCTTATAAAATTAAATACAGATTTCTGGGCTGCTTTTTTAAATTGGACTGACTAGACCAGGAAATTTACCAATTCATTGGAGAACTCTGCTTATCCTCTTGCAAGAATTATTACTTATAGTGAACACTTAATTCAGGAACCCACAATTCATCCATATGTACCCTATTCACTTTTCTTTAGGGCATAAATAAATCAACAATGTGAGCTCAACAAGAATTTTTATTTTTTTTTTTAAAGTCTGTGTTTTCTCTGTACTACTCAAGTAAACACAAAATTTTACCTGAATTTTTAGCAGGGCAGGGATGACATGGCTCTCCAAAACCATAATCAGGGTTGGCACAGCAGCATTCAGACTTTGTCACAGCACCAGGGAAGGGACGGACACACAGCCCTTTTCTGATGCCTCCATAGCACGTGCTACGCACATGACTGTCTGAAAAAAAGAGGACAAGAGGAAAATAATTGTTTCCTTAGGCTGAGAGAGAAATGTATGCATACTATCCCAGCAAAAGCTAAAATCCCTTTTTTGGTCAACAAAATGGTCACACTGGCTACATCTGCACTGCCTTAATAAACCTGATGGCACCAAGGCCAGTCCTCAGTGTGGTTACCTCCTGGGGCTTTCTCCAGAGCACTTTAAAACCACCTAAACCAGCATTTCACAAGTTAATTCAAAAGCATTACACAGGACCCAGAAAAGATGACCCACATGCTAAAGCAGCTCTGTAAATCCATCAATGCATATCCCAGGAAGAAACACAGAACGCCTTGGATCAGCACGTGGTGGTTGATTTTTCCCTTTGAGAAGTACTAGAGACATCTCCTACTTCCAAAATGGTTCCTCAGGTAAGGTAACTCACCAGCAGCCCAGGGCTGGTAGTATGAGAGAATACCTGCTTCTGAAAGAAGGAACAATGATCTCCAGCTGTATTTATAAAACTATGAACAGAAATGCAATTTTAGCAGATTGTTCAGACCAGCATTTATGAGACATGACCATCTTAATAGGTTTATATGTAAACAGGCACCACTGCTGGATTAGCACACCAAAGAGGCCCTAAAATTTAGCTGAGAACAGCAATTTAGAAAATTTTACACACAAGCAGACAGTGAGGAGAGCAACACTACTGCCTGGAGTATAAGAAACTTCTAGGGGTTTGTGATTAAAAACCCACTCTGGACATTACAGTGCCAGGCTTGGAGAGAGGGCTGGAAATGGTGACAGTGATAAACCACCACTTATCATACAAACAAAACACATAACACCTGAAAGGCTCTTCAACCTCAAAAATAATGCCAAAAAAAAAGACAGCAGAAAAATTATACAGGTCAACCATACACCTGTAGGACTCACCATGTGCATGCTGCCAGTCTTACAACTGATTTAGTCACATAAATCAATTTGATAGCCTTGAGCAGTAAAATATAGTAAGAAGCATCATCCAAGGCAGATACTCCATATCTACTTTTAGAGGAATAATCATCTGCTATACTTATCCAAGAACTATAGGAATGTCTCCAAAACTGCTTTTTATACATTTTGTTTTGGTTTTTTGTTGCTCTTTTCAGTTTTTGGTCTTCCTAGGGTTCAATGCCTTTTTCATGTTTGCTTAAAGGATGGTACTAGAGATCTTTTAACAAGTGTGTGACTGGGCAATTCTAAAAATGTGTAGTTGAGAACTACAAGATACAGACAGAGTAAACAGCCTTTACTTTTGACTCCTATAATTCTTCTGACACTGTTGCAGCTGCAGAAATACTCTTTGTTTCAGGTATCTTTATGGAACAGGACAGAACATGGCTTTAACTTATGCTCCTTGTCAGTCCCCCCAGGAAAACTACCATGCATTGTGGCTTGGACATGAGCCTGAGTGGACTCAGACACTGAAATGGGTTTGAGGGAATCCAGACAGTTACTTGCTTGAAGTTTGACCCCAAAACAACAAAGAAAAGTTGCATGAAAAGTTTTATAGTGAATGTTGAATATCCAGTGCCAATCCAAATAAGAACTGGCAATTCCTTATGTGTTCTGTCGGCTCTTTGAGCATTGTAAGCTGGCTCCTGTATAACAGTACTGCCTGCACATAAATGTTTTCTCTTGCTTTTGGTATCCCATGGAACAAATAGTTCTGGAGAACAGCTAAATATGTCCTAGATTTTAGAATTTTTTCCTTGCCAAGAATCCAGGTGAAGCCAGTACAATTTGCTTGCACTTGACATCAGGAAAAGATTACAATTCTTGGAAACAGTTGAGGGCTTTTGCACAAGAAATGTGTGTTCATTTACTTTGCAAAATAATTACTGGCATCATATCCTTTCCCACCACCTCAGATAAGTTCAGTTGCCACTCTGACAAGTTCTGCCACAGACAAGGGGTCTTCAATTCCTGCCCTCATCTCAGAGCACTAAAAATTTAATATATGCCCTGGATCAGAGATTAGCATGGCTGCTACTGTAGCCATGTACCTTTTTATGGGACACTCCACTCTTCACAAGGCATATCACTTCTACACCCTTAAATTGGCAGTGTAGCACTTCAATATCTACAAAAATTATCATCACCACATTTGTGGTCAACATCAGGTGGACCAGTGCTTGACCCACACTCAGGGAAAGTCCCTGCCCCCATCCAGGAGCCTTAGAAGGACAAATTACGGTGAGGACACACACACTTTTCCATTTTGCTCTACAATATTACCAGAGTGAAATAAAGCTTTGTTACTGTGTCCTGGATGACTCTGGCTCTGGGCAGAGGGTAATTAGAAGTGTCTCAGCAGAGAAAAAGCACTGTGTGAAGCTGCAGCCACAGCTCAGCCCAAGTCCTGAGGTGATACACAGACACACACAAGGGCCAGCTTAGGTGTCCAAGCATGGAGCTGCAGCTGGAAGTACAGCCAAACCTAAAAAGCCTGAAAATATTCAAATATTGGAAGTTTAGGTCCAAGTATTTATCTAGCTGTTCCATGACTCTGTAACTGTTCCTTTCCCAAGCATTTGTTCCCCCTTGCTATATTTTTTTAAAGTTTGTGTAACATTTTGTGATTGACTCAGCCATACTTCTAAATACTAAGTAAAACAGCATTTTTTTTTTATTATGTATACTCCCACCAGGATCAAGATCATTATTCAGAAGTAAAATAGAGCTCAGAGAAAGAGGGAGGCAGCTGGACTGTGGGTTCTTAGATTTTATATTCCTTGCTAGTTACCTAGCAGACTTGTGGGAATGATCTTACAAGAGGCTCAATTTAAGTTATTAATTTCCAAACTACCAATAATCTTCTAGCAGCCAGAATGTCTGAAAAGTATTATTTAGCTCATGCAATACATGGAATAGAACAGCCAGGCATAGAATTCCTGTAGTTAAACAGCATATGGATTATATATAAACACACATACACAGTTCTGAACAATGGATTGGCTTGGAAATTCTATTCTCAAAGTCGTGCAAGGATATTTTGTTATGCAATATTTGAAATCTCCTATGTTACTTTATGGCTGGAATAATTACATCATCTTTTTAAAATTAATTTTCCAACTAGATCATGATTCTGCTTTATGATTTTTTTGTCCTATTAAGGGTGTTCCTGTTGAAAATAAAAGCATTTATTGTAAACCTTAAAGCTGTGTAACACATAACTTCTAAATAAATGGTGTTCACAGATGACGGCCAACTTGCAAAGTCTTCTGCTGCTAGAACTGTGGCAATATAAGGTAAATGAAAGCACAGAAAATTGAGTACTGTATTGATTCTTTGCAGCTGTATCACTGACAGGGGTAAAGATGAGGCCAACTTGGAACACAAAAAAAGGTACTGAACATCCTGTACTCAAATCTGGTTTTGTTGGTGCGCCACTGAGCAGTGAAATTCCAATATTTAAAACAGTACACCAAGCCTTTTCTCACTGTTTAACTTCTCACTGCTTTTCTCCAAACTTTTAATAAACCAGAAGCACACATCTCAGCTACCACATAAGAGGGAACACAACTTGCTTTTGTTGGTTCAATCTTTAGTACAGTTTTGCTTACTAGAACACAATCTTTTTAAAACAATAGAATTTGCTTTCCAACTGTAAGAACTGAGAGTATGTTCTACCTTTTTTTTCAGCCTATGATTTTAAGCCATTCTCAATTTTTATCATGCATTTTAGGCTGCAGTGGTAACAGAAGGGGCTAGCTTGTGCTGGCACCTGGAAGAAACACTTGTCCTAGATTTTGTTTTAAATAATTTCAAACTTTTGCACTATCTGAAGTGTTATTTGAAACGAGCTGATAACAGCAGCATGATGATTTAGTATGTCCCATCCCTCTGGTGTGAGAACCTCCAAGCATCGTGATGCATTTTTCTTCCTTTATCTGGAAATATGCTGATAAGACAAAGGCAGATACAATATCCATGCGTCCATTAGCAAACACTCACAGCACTGATCAATAAATATGATTATTGTAAAGTCTTTGGTCACTAACATGCCTGATGACAGATACATGCTGGAGCTGGGGAGGGAGAAATTTAGGGGATATAGAATTGATGTTCTGATATGCAGAGGGAAAATAGGGTATCTCCTGTGGATTAAATTAAGGAACTATTGCTAAGTACACGCTGCACTGTAACTCTCAGAAATCCTGGTAAAATATGTATTCCTCTCCTCCCTCCTCATCAGCAATCAGCAGAAAACAAGGGATTGAATATTTCTTGTGCTCCACACCTATTTTAATTCTTCATCAGCTTGAAAATCATCCATTTTTTGTCCCACGAGCTCCCAAAAGTTATGCAGACCTCAGTGAAGAATCTCTTCAAGTACCATTTGAGAGGATAAGAGACTGATTACATGACAAAATATTATTTTTCATCAGACTAGAAAGGGTATGCCTCAAAACCAAAGAGATGCCAGGAGGACTAAGCACTCTAATTTATATGAGCAACAGTTAAACAAGAGGTAATGCCTCTCCAATTCCACTAAAGAAATTAAGTTTCTTGTCTAACAGTAGGATTATGGGGTTGCATCTTGTCTGTGGTTTGATGTCAATGTTATTCAGAACAGTATAATTTAATTTGATAATTAATTAACCTGCTAATTCCCCTTGTTTTTCTGTGAAGAAAAAAGAATAAATCTCACTTACCCACACACACACGACCATCAACTCCAACAACCAAGCCAGATGGACAATCACACCGAAATGAACCTTCAGTATTTATGCAGTGACCATTCATGCAAATTCCTGATGTCTGGCATTCATCAATATCTAACAGGAGGCAAGACAGTTCAGAAATCAATCTGTTTTTAAGCAAGATTACAGCTAATAGTTTCAGAACATTATCAAATGGCTTTACGATAGCTGATTAATCATCATAATATCCTCGTTTTATTTCTAATAAAAATTTAATCTTGGAATGCTTAAAATTTCAGCTGCTCAAACAAACAAACCAAGCAACCAAACCAAAACACACAGAATGGTAGGATTAGATCTACTTTATATTCTACATCAAGCAAAATCAACGATAAATTTCCCCTTTGTCCATCCCATGGTATTTTAATTTTGCTTTAAAGTGTGGCTAAGGAACACTAGACACAAAATATCCTCATGACGGTTAATTTTAATTTCAAAGAACTTTTAAGTGGTCATCAATTTCTAAGCACAACTGCATGTAATTAAGAAAAGCACAACTAATAGAAATGGTTCGACTTCCAATCAGAAGGCTAACAATTTAGATCATTTCCCAGAAGTGGCTCAAGCTCAAACCTACCTCTATGGCCACCAACAATTATCTCCACTTAGTTTGCTGAAACTGAAGCTAAATCAGACTGTATTCTTAAAATGTTTTATAGAAGTTTTTAGTGATTGCACTTCAAAAAGTTTATGATGCTGCATGGCCAGTAAAATGACTCAAGTGCTATGCACTCTGAATTACCAAAATAATGACCTGGAAAAAGTGTGTGTGGGGGATGGGACAGGGGGTCAATGTAAAATCATCAATGTAAAATCATCAATGTAAAATCATCAATGTAAAATCTTTCAAACCTCTTACATTTGCCATACTGCTGCTCACTTTACCATTTCACATAGGGCCTGAATATTTTGATGCATTTACAATGCTCCAAGATTTTTCAGAAGCTAATTTATTGACCGTTGTGGCTTTTACAATACTATTAAATAGTTCTTTCAGTAAATTAGGGATCTGTTTCTAATCAAGGCAGCTAAAGAAATCTACTGTAGTGAGTAGCAGGGTTTTACACAGCATTGAATCAATCCATTTGACCAGACTGCCATTCCTGCAGGGATGAACAGACAGGAAAAGCCATTTTCAATCAACATCCCCCAAGTTTTACATACCAGTACAGTAACGTCCATCTGGAGCCAGAACAAATCCTGGTTTACAGATGCATTTAAAACTCCCATCCTCATTTATGCACATCCCATTCAAGCACATGTTTGTTGTGGCACACTCATCATGGTCTATAAAACATTGCAAAGAAAACTGCTTTCAGTTTCTCACACTCCACAAGACGACACAGTGAAAATAAACAACCAGGACTGGTGTGGCATGTTCCTTCACTTGAAGATTGGTTTTTAATCATAACTCTGATAAAGTATCTACTTTGTCTATAGACAAAGTAGAAAGTTTTTTATCAAGTTGTGACCAGTTGCTTTGCATATTTCAGCAGGTATGAAAGAACAGGGTGTGTCTTCCTTTCATACATGAGAGGATAAAACCTTCTATCACCTGAGAGAATTAAACTTGTTGTTTATAAAACAGGGTTTTTTCTTGGCACCATGCAGCCAATATTAAAACAAGGCACTTCTTCAGCAATGCTGATTTGTTGAGCATCTGCTATGAAGCCTTTTAGAAAAATATTATTCCTGGGACTCTTGAGGATAGGGTATAACCTCAAAACCAAAAATTACCTCATTTTTTTTTCTAAAATCATATGGGTCTCTACAATAACTATTTGAATGAAGGGCCTCTAAGTTCACAGCATTTAAAAAAAGGTCATCCTTAATGATCCTTACCTGTAGTATAGAGTACAATTTTAGAACCACCAACCTAATGCCTGCCCCACTCTTTAGAAGAGTCCTTACCCACACAATTCTTTCCATTTGTAGTCAGTTCAAACCCAGCATTGCAAATGCACTGGAAGCTTCCCTCAGTGTTTACACACCGGCCATTTTTGCAAAGAACACTGTTCTGAACACACTCATCAATATCTAAGGGGAAGAAAAAACAAATCAAGCCAAACAAAACCCTACACCAGATAAAAATAAGATAAAAATGCATTTAGAGGCAATTATTGCTTTGAAAAACACTGGCATGTCACTTAAATATTACTCATAAAAAATTCAGGATTAAGAATTTAATCCCCTTGCATCAGGGAAATATACTATTTTTACAGACATATACAATAAACGCTACATTTTGTGATGCTTAGCAATTACTTCATGAATACCTTTAAGAACCTACTCACATTTTCATCTGCATGCATACATAAAAAACACCTGTCATTCAATTTTTTTTCTTTTTAGAACTCCTGTCTAGGTAACTCTCTGGATGGATATTCCAGAATAATGGTTAAATATTAAAGGACAACAACAGAACAAAAGAGGTGGCAGCCCAGATCTACGATGCCAATTAATTTAACATTGGGATTTACTGAAATTACACGCCTACTTTTTAAATTCAAACAGAGTCTGATGCAAGGGGTCAGAACATCAGCACTGCCAGCAGACACAGAGCAGTTTTCTTACCAAAACAGGCTTGCTTGGTAGGAGTTCTCTGGAAACCTTCGTGGCACTTGCAGTAATAGGAACCAGGTGTGTTGACACAGTCCCCGTTGGAGCAGGGGTTTGATGTGCACTCATCAACATCTGCTGGCAGCACAGAGTAGCATTAGTGACTTCATAGTGTCTACAACATTTTTTTTCCCCCAAGTTCTTCTTAGTTCAGCTAGACAGGCATTTTTAAGAAGTGAAGAGGCACTGCATTATTCGTAAGCATCTTGAGGGACAACAGAAAAAAATCTGCTTGGGGATTTTGAGACCTGATGGTTGCCTAGAGAAAGTGAGCAACACTTAATACAAAACAGTTTCGTTTAACTCAATGACCATTTATGAACCTTCAGAATAACACCAATACTAATCAAAACTGGCACTTTAAAACTTGATTAAATCATGGCATCCAAAAACTACCCCTATTACATTACAGGTTCATTGTAAAAATGTGAGGAGGGGGCTGCACACCAGCAGGAGGGATTCTTAATGAGACCACAGTCTGTGCACCACATCTCAAATGATTTATGTCCCACTGCATCCTCAACCCTACTCTTTGCACTGAGTGATGCCAGATTTAATCTAACCCTTTTCTATAATGTACCTTACTCTCCTTTCCAAAGGTTTCTGGTATTTGGGTGCAACCAAACACATTTTAACCAATTTAACCAATGTTAGGTAACTGCTCAGAAATAACTCTTATTTGACATGGGGCTCTGTTCCTTTCAAGAATCCTTCCCAAATTTGATGCCCAGTAGTTACCAGTGAGTCAGACATGTCTTTGGCTCATGACAGCCACTCCCAGATCTAAAATATCATCAGTTGTTCTCCTCATTACATTTCTGTAAGCCCTCCAGGACCCTTGCCCACTGTAATCCAGAGAACAGAGTGGCTGTATCCCACTGGTCTGGCAGGGCAGGATTGCTAACTCAGTGTTCCCTGCAGCTCCTAGAGGATGACCTAAGCAGCTACTCTCTGCTAGAACTCAATATATAGATTACAAATGGATCCCTTGAGGAAATCTCCTATTTCTTGATCAGCAACTTTTGCTAATTTGACTTTTTCCTCCAGCTAGGCCCTTCATTTCACTTACAATGAATTTGTAATTACTCATGTCTTCATTTAGGCAGGCTTTTAACGCCACAAAGACAGCAGTGATAACGGTGATACAAAGGAGTTTCTGGCATCTGGCTGAAAGGTGCCATAAGAAGCTCTGAAGCCACTGCTGATCAGTTCCTAACAATGATGATTTTCCCATGTATTTAGCAGTGCATGCTTCCAAAAATACCAGAGAAATCTCAGGGCAATTTTCATGGTAGTTTCCACTCACTCCTTATCAAATCTGGTTGTAGAACTTAGCTCATTACATCTTAAGAATAACAGGATGGAATAAGAAATTAAACGCATGAGAACATTTATGTGTACTTTCTAGGAAGTGCTGTTTCATGAATAACTTCACTATAAAAGATGGCAAAAGGCTAGTTTTGTTCTAATTGAATCATAAATAAGACCACATATTTAACAGGAATTGCTGTGTTGAAGAAAACAAAGTTTAAAACGAGCATCAGGTACATAACAAAGAGATCTGTGTTCACACGAGTCACTGATGTAATGGCCTGGTTTATAGCACTCTTGGTGCCCAGATACAATCTGTGTAAACAGTTAAATGAATAAAGGGAAAGCAAATCAAAGAGTCAAATAGCTCCCCTCACACATAATTAGCTCATTCACATTTGCATACCTGCTGATTGCACCACCACTGCAGTAAAACCACAAGAATTAGAACAAGACAAAGAAAAGAGGAATTCAGGATGGTAAATACAGAGGTAACTGCATCTTTACATGCCAGTCTGTCACTGCTCTCATGTTTCTCTGCCGTGCCTGGCTGTCAGGATGCTCCTTGTCATGAGTGGGGGGATTTCTCATGGGGGAATTTCTCATGGGAGGTGATTTTTCCTCAGTGCTCAGCTGATAAGGGAAGGGGTCAAAGAGGACTGCACATTGCCCCTTCAGAACAAAGTCCTCAGCTACCAATACAACATCAAACTCTGAATCGCATCTTGACAAGAATTTTTTGCCAAGTGCCCTAAATCAAATGACTTCACAGTATATTTATATATATACATATCTATCTTTCTTTATTATAGGGGAGGGCAGAGGGAACTTATAAATACCATATACAACACCCATCTATTTTGTTTCGTTTTCCTACAGGGACTGAGATTTAGTACCTTCTCTATTACAGGCTGCAACTTGCTTCAAAAAAAAGCCCATGTTCATGCTATAAAGGATCTCTCTGTAAGTTTAGAAATTCTACAGCAGGAGTGCAGAGCTTCTCTATGAAACAGCTGGCTTAAGCTTCAAAAATCCTTCCAAAATCAAATGACTTCCACACAAAATATGCATCTTAAGATGGTCTTATTTTTATAAGCTCTTGATAACTGAGGGAAATGGCAAATGTAGGTTAATATAAAGGAGTTGTTGGCTTTGAGTTTGCATTGAAAGCATGCGTATTCCAGCAGTACAAACAGGAAACAACTGAGACAGAGAGATTTAATCCATTTATTCTGTCTCCCGGCATACCCCCTTCAATGTCAAATCTCTCTCTTTCAGTACTTGCCTCACACGTATCTCCACTTTTCAGTTTTTCATCTCTAACAATTGTCAAAACTCTCTTAGGCACAGTAGGAAACTTTCAAAACCCCCCTTAAAAGACTTACTGCAATGAGTCTGGAGATAAATTACAAAATTTTAAATAGGGATATTTGTACTTATAAGACATCTAAAATTCAACATAGTACACCTACAGGTTTGCTGCCACTTTTAAAGTCTCTACAGTTTTATCCAGAGTTTTTATAAAAAGAAATGAATAAGGAAAGGTAATAAAAGGTAATAAAAGGTAATAAAAGGTAATAAAATTAAAGCTGTCTATCATTTTAGTGAAAAGGACTGACCATTCAGAGTCAGATCACTTAGGACACTCATGGTCCTTGGCCCATCAGGCATGTTCTGTTGTGAGAACAGTATAATGCAAGTTTAGGTCAGAAGAACAGTAAGTGAAACCATAATTTTTTGGTTTGGCAGGATTAATCTTGAAATAGGACTTTTATTTAACTCTATAGAAAAATATGTAACCTTTTCTGGATCCATTAATTCACTGCTTTGGGAACAGGCAGACAGAGAAGTACAGAAATAGTGCTCATTTATGTGCCAATAACCTAGGCCCTAGAGTGAACTATTTCCAATGCCCTAGGACTGTTCTTCCAGCAATAGGATAAATATTCAAATTAGATTCAAGCAAGACTTTTAATTCATTTAATATGCATCAGCACACTCGTGAAATCCTTGCAGTTAAGTTCCTGCCTATATTTCCAAGAAACTTACTGTGTAATTTGCAGCAACTACTATTCACAAATCCCAAATTCCTTGTGGCACTAAAGAGACTCTGGTTATTTCTTTATAATACAATTAGAAAACAACAGTGAAACAAAGCTGTGTTATTTATAGAGGTCACAGAGTTATTTATAATTCAGAGAGTTCACTCTCTTATAAAGTATCTTCTGAATTCAAGCAGCTACTCATAAGGCAAACCACTGCAGAGCTGAAATTAGTAATGACTGATTCATTTCATGCAGGAAAAAATGGGCAAAATGATGCCTAAACTGTTGTGAAACCATTTTGGGGACCTTTTCCCACGCTTTCAACGTGGGACAGTACTGTAGTTGGCACAGCACCTTCTGCTTTTCTTAAACCAATTGAAATTTTTGTTTTGATTCCAGTACATCCAAAATTGTCTCTGTTTTCAGTCTACTCTTTCGCGCTGAGGTAAGCATTGCAAAGTCAAGATTAAGTTCCTTAAGTGAATACACCTTTTTCCTGGGCACATACCTGTATGCTTGAAAATTAAACAGGTCGATATTTTTTTTTTTCCCCATGCAGCTATCAACCTAACCTCACAGTTTGCAGGCACTTGGAGCCAAAACTGAATATTAGATACAATTTCACTATTATCACAAGTCTGGCATAGAAGGGGAATTGCCAGGCAAGTGGCCTGCCTGGTGACCTTACAGGAGAGACAGGGACAGAATGCCAGCCACATTATCAAGAACACATATTTGTCTGTCAGTCAATTTCATCACCCAGACATCTAAAGCTGATGGGCCTTTTAAACCACAGATTGTTTCCCTACTCCAATGAAAAATGAAAAACAAAAAAACTTTTAAGTTCATCTAGCTCTACTTACTGCAACAAACATCTGTATGTTCAGATGTTATTTTCAACTTGACCCCTGAGTAAGAAAAACAGGAATACAAGATGTGAACTAGATTTCAACAAGATAGTCCAACATGTGAGGTAGGCCTTGACTGTCAAGCTCCACTAGAGTTAAAAAAATTACTGATTTCAGTGATGCAAAATCTAGTGCTGTAACAAATGCGCCAGGGCTCACCATGCACTATAAAGAAAGAACAGCCATGCAAGACTAACATCACAAAACTCCTACTCCCCAGTCACAATGTGATTATAGTTCCTGAGGTCCAAGAATGCAGCAAGAGATTAAGCCTCTTGAAATTCCTAGTCAGAGACTGGAGGTACCGAAAACTCTCAGCCAAATAAAAAAGCTGAAAAATTCAGGCTTGCTATATCACAAAGGACAATTTGGATGAACTGTAACAATCTTCAAGTACAAAAAAGTGAAGAAGATACTGAACTGCTCTCTTTGTGTAGCGAGGATAAGACAAATAACAACAAGCTAATGTTTTGTTTTGTTTTGTTTTGTTTTTTTTGCTAATATAGTGTTTAAATTAGATTAGATATTCTGAAAACTTTCTGGATATTTGACTATGGGAGCAGTGCAACTGCTTGGGAAGGTGGTGGAACCTCTGTCAACTGAGTTTTCTTAAAATGAGGGTGTACAGTGGCCAAGACTGGTGTAGGTACAACCAACCCCAGTGATGCAAGAAATGGCAGAGATAAGAGGGGATCTGTAATCCACAGACACATTATAAATTGATTCAAAACCACAATTTCTCTGAGGCAAGCCTGTTGCTAGCAAGCACTTGTGTGATATTTTTCATTAACAGATCTCAAATCTCTTTATAAAGACTTAGTAAGCAAAGGTTCAATCCAAAATATAACCAGAACTTTTTCTTTAGGATCCTATACATTAAATTAAGCTGTATCTTGAATAGAGGCTTCTTCTCTACATGACTACCCCACAAGACCCCCCCAATCTTTTATTTTCTCTGAAATAACTGATGAGTTTTTGACACCACATGAGTGAAGTCCACAGTAATTGAAAAAAAGTTCAGAATCCCAAATTCAGTTCTTATTATATACGGTTAGCATTCTGCATTTTCATATGAAATGTAAGTTTAACCAGAAGTTAATTAATGTAATTTTTAAATTATTTTATATCTTTCAAATTGTCATTAATCCTTTTGAGAAGGCAAAACATAAACCCTACCCTTCATTATCTTCATCGTAACAATACTACATCCCAAAAGTGGAGCTATGAGAGCATAAGTAATGAAGACACGAAACAAAACTTACTCCTGAATGTGACAAAAATGTGCAACAGCCTTTAAGTACAAGAAAATAGGTATGCTCAATACTAGTATTTGCAATTAAAGATTTTTTCTTTTCTTGGTAAGAAAACAGATATCTCTCATAGAGAATTTAAATTATTCTAGTGTGACTAATAGCATGGGTTTTGCACTCTCTTTCTAAAATGTAGTACCATTAAAATTAGTATGATTGCTTTTTAAAAAAAAGCAATCATACTAATTTTAATGGTA